>PNEQ01127185.1:0-56764 GCA_003012365.1 Medauroidea extradentata | reverse complement strand
TATTTACGTAGTACAGATGTACAGGTATGCATGTAATTAACGGCAAAGCGTAACATATAACAGTTTTTTTAAAATAAATTTTTTTCTTTGCGCAATACGTGGTACTACTACGGAAATGACATATGCCCTTCTTGTCCGTAGCGCGCCGCCGTAGTGCGGCCGGATAGAGCCAGGGATAGAGCTAACTTCAGCCCAGTCAAAAAATACTTAGATTATCCCTAAATCTTGTATTATGGTTACGTACAGAAAACTGTGTTGGTATATTCATCAGATTTACTTTGGTAGGCCTACATATTAAACATTGAAATCAGGGGTGTAGCCAGAATTTGAGTTTGGGAGATGGGGGGAGGGGGGTCTGGGAATTTATTGAAGGTACACCGATCCCCCAATAAAATTTTGGGGGAGGGGGGGTCGGGGCTCTTTCCCCGGAAAATTGTTGATTTCTAAATGCAAAATGGTTATATTTAAGCGCTTTTTAACATTGGACATACACCTGGTAGTAGTATTGATATTTTGTAATATAAAATTGTTTTGGGTGAAGAATTTAACAGATATCTACATTCAAACCTGCTGACTTGTTCACTCAGAATCAGTGTTATTTTAATACCAGTATTTGGGGAAGTATGACATGCATGATGCATTACAATCTACATTAAGAGGAAATATTGTTTCCACTACTAAGTATTTAAAACCATAAAAAAATAAGTAAAGAACTCATTTATCGACATTTAGTGTTCTTCACACACACACAAAACTTCACTGAAATATTCTTTATAAAAAACAAGAGAGAGTATTTAATTTACTACATACGCAACTCAATTTTACGAGACTGTTTTGAAAACTCGTCCAGTACTTCTCGAGGATCAACAGAAATGTCTGTGCATGTTCTAAAAAGAGCAAGACCGTTCAGTCTGTTTTCACTTGTTGAGTTCCGTAGATATGTCTTTATTTGTCGAAGAGTCGAAAAAGGTCTCTCGCTTGTTGCTGTAGTAACAGGCAGTGTAACAAATATACGAAGGAGAGTATGGATTGTAGGGAACTGATCTGGATTACATTTGAAGAGAAGATGTGCAGGGCTTTCGAGGGCGTCTGGTTCTGATGAAACAGTCCTATACCAAATATAGAGTCCTCCTATTGCTGTTTGTTGACAGCATGAATGGTTACATGAATACTTCTTTATCAAAACTTTCATTGCCTTCTCCATCCTCGGAAGTTCAGCTGTGGCAAGCAGGAAGTAATATGTACGGACATGCAACCAATAATTGTAATTTAGCCTTTAAAATTTCAGTGATTGATTTTAAAAAAACGTGTATATATATATATATATATATATATATATATGTATATATAGGCCTAATTGTTGTGATTGTTGAAAACAGAAAAAAAAATCCAGTACAAATATGCGATTTCACGTACATTTCACGTTATGCCAATCCGGTTCATTTCCCGGTCGCTAGACATCTTTTACACATATTCAGAGCAATTTTGTCAGCCTCCTTTAAACTTGGTCACTTTTTGCAGCATGTATATACATGACATGTTTATTGAGAAATCTTAGTGTTTATACAATTGTAAAGTATTAGCCGACAGAATAAAATAAATGTCACTTAAATTGTCAAAAATATGCCAGGAAGAAAGTAAAACATAGTTTTCACTCTACAAGCACAGCATTGTTGAAGCAATAAACATTCACTTGTCTTGTTTAATTAATATTTCTTGAAAGCAAAATATGTATTTTTTCATGTCACCTTTCTCTGCAGCGTAGTGTTTCTTTACTAATGCATGCATAGCAAAAAGACAATAAAATTAAGTTTTCAGTGAAGCCAAAGATAAAAACACTAAGTCATTGTGTTTATGATCACTTTTTTCAAAAATGCAATTATAAAATTAAAATTTAACTTAGTTGTTCATTTATACAAAGTCCAATATCATTTGGATGACAATTTATATTCTGAGTGGACTCAACTGGATTCTCCACAGCTGCAACTTCAACCAAACACTCCTGAGTAAAGGTTGTGATGTCAGAACTGCAGGAAGTTGATGGTGCCAAAAAAACAATTTCTGTCGGCTGTACAGCATCTTTAACATTTGGCACTTTCTTCTTGGAATATGATAACAAAGAACCTATTTTACTGCCGAAATTTTTACGTTTCATGTTTCCATCAATTTTCAGCCATGCAGATGAAAAATTTCAAACATCACTTACGAAAGTTTGTGAAAAAGTAAGCCAAACAAAAGACTGTTGAACACATGGGTATGCCATGCAGCATACGGTTTGGTAAGTAGGGGCGAAGAAAAGCCGCCAAAAAAAAAGAATGAGGGGAAGTAAGAAGGTGCGCGTAACTTGAATTAGACGAGTGTGTGAGCCAGGGGAGGTAGGATCGTGGGGAAAGGGGAGGAAGGAATGTGCGCATGCAGCCTGAAATAAGTGAGTGTGGGAGGTAGGATTGTGAGGAAAGGAAGGAAGTTGCGCTGACTGCTCACAAACGAGTAATGTAGAAGATCCCAGTGACACGAAGAGTTATACCCTTATTCCCACTTTAACAATTTTTTTCTGGCAGCCTTTTATTTAAATTTTTTAATCACTTGTTACAAGGGGGGGGGTTCTGACCCCCAGTAACCCACCCCCTCCTTGGCTACGCCACTGAATGAAATATGGACACAGAAGGTACAGTCATAATTCTAAGTTGATTAAAAAATGGTTTACAATGTGTTTGACTATTCACATTCAAAATAATTCATATGGCTTTTATTGCAAGAGTAACAGCATATTAATATGATAATCATTTCCCCAGACAATAGTTCCATAAGATAAATGACTATGTGTGTGTGCAAAATAAACAGGAATAAAGACTTCCATACTAACTATTTTCCTTAATCTAGTTAACGTTAAAATGCCTTCAGTGATTTTCTTCCTTATAGACAGTATGATTAGGTATGAATACTCCATTTAGTGTTAGATTGCAACCAAATTTTACACTGTTAACAAGTTTTTCTATTTAAATTAAATTCAATAATTTGGGTTTTATCGATATTTAATAAAAGTAGATTATCTGCTGTCCACTCGTTAGTTAATACATTTGTAGTGATAAGTACATCACGTATGAAATTATTAGTTTGACCTTTAATTTGAATGGCTAAATTGTCTGCATACATAGCCTATAAGTTATAACAGAATCATTGTTGATAATATCAGGTAGGCCTAAATCATTAACATGAAACATAGTAGGGCTCATAATAGATCCTTGTTGAATACCAGTATTACCTTCAGAAAAGGGGAGAACTCACCCTATAGAATACACATTGATTTTTATTTCAAAAATAAGACTAAAATAATTCTATGGTCAAAGCCATAAAACTTAAGTTTATTCTACAATATTTTGTGTGATATTGTATTAAATGCTTTGGACGTATCATAAAAACCACTACTTACTTACAATACAGTTTTCTTCCAAAGAATAAATACAGTTCTTCATGAATTTTGTAACTGTTGTTCTTATGCCTCTGTTTGCTCTAAAACTGTTGTGAGCATCTGAAAATAAGTGATTAGATTCAAAATAATCAATAATTTGCTTATTAATAATAAATTCAAATACTTTGGATACTACAGGATTAATTGAAATTGGTTAATTGTTATAATCACTTTTCAGACAGAGATTAAACAAATTAAACAATATTTCATCAATGAAAGAGGATGCCATTTTCAGTATCAGAGAATTCAGACCATAAATAACTAAACTAGTAGGCCTACTATTACTTAATTGACTAATTGCCATACTATCATGTTCAACATTATTCAATGAGACTTTATTCCGTAATAAATTATATAATTGAGATTTACCTTTATAAAAATACTAGCCATAGGCAGTATTGTAAGAGTTGGGTACTTTGTATGTAATCGTATGAACACTCTTCAGGAAGAAATTGTTAAAACCATTACATGATTAATTTGATACAGTCTTGTTGAGAGTATCGTTAACAATAAACCATATTGCTTTAGAATTTTTACTAGCATTAATAACTCTATTTTTATTATTATTATAATTTAGTTTAGTTTCTAATATACTATATTCCGTTTATAATCATCCCTAAGCAAATGCTTAACAGGGGATCTACGAAACACTTATGAAAAATAAAATAAATAAAAATAAGTAGTCTATAAATTTTTTTATTTCTAAATTTCCGCTACTTTTGTATTCAAGATACTTAGGTAAACATTTATCTTTTTTATTGTTAAGTTGTAAGTTATACCATTTCAGAGTTTTCCTTTTTGAACCATTTTTTTTATTCTTTACATACTTGACTAGATAAACATCTACAATATATAAGAATCATTTTAAAAAATACTAAATTTTTTGTTAACTGTCAAAGTGTCATTATATAGTGAGGTCCATTTAACTGTGCTAAGTAAATGCAGAACATTGGTAATCATCTGATCTATTAAAGGTCTTGTCATATTATTAATATCATGATTTTGTATAGTGCAACCATTTACATAATCCAATATTGATAAAGTACGTCTAAAAATTATTGAATGATGGTCAGAAAAAGCCATTGGTTCCACTAAAGCAGTAATTCTGCAGTGATGTATTGATGTTACAATATTATCTGTACGTGTCCCTTTGTTATGTTCTAACAAACTAGGCTTGGTTACATCATAAACAGTGTACTTCAAATTAAAATTCATAAAGAGGTTTTCTAGAGTCAATTTTTTATAATCATTTATAATAATATCTATGTTAAAATCACCGCATATTATTTATTATTGAAGCATTAGTTCTATTTTTAAACTTAGGGCATTATAAACATTACATTCTGTGTATTTATCAAAATTATCATAACGTTGTCTATATATTTTCTACACAAATAACATTAACATATGGGATTAATTTGCAGCAATTTCACATAACTTATATGAGAAATGGAAAAATTTGTACTGTAGTTTACTTCCTCATACATGAAATTAGATTTCAAATATATAGCAGTGGCGCCTCAAAAATAATTCTACAATATGAACTAACCAAATTAAAACCAGGAATAAAAACATCGCTCAAATTGTCTCAATTTAACCAGTGCTCACACATGAAAATTACATCTAGACCTAATAAATTATTTGCTAATACAATTTTGTCTAATTTGTCATGAATGCCTTGTACATTCTAATGCATAACAGAGACTGAAACATTAATTGTATCTTGCTCAACATTTTGGTCTACCCTAAAATAATTTTATCTGACCTATCACCACTTCTTTCAGATACTTAGTCTTTTTTTGGGAATATTATACTGAGTAATAAGAACACCATTGGGCCAGGTATCTGAATTGAATAAGTTGTCGGGTTTGCCAACTTCAAAATGCAAAGACCCAGAGACAACCCCAGTTGTCTCAGTGAATTGATTGGTTTAAATCGCCAACATGTAGTGAACACTCCATGGAAGTTTGCACAATACAGATTACGAAACATTCTGTGAAATCAGTCAGCAGTGTAGTTAACCTACCACAGAAGCATCCACCTCAGCAGTCGTGTGGTTCAGTGGAATTATTCCAAGCCAACCTCTATCGTGATAATAATTTGTAATTTTTTTTGCTACTTGTAGCATTTTTTTTTAGATACAAAAATATACTATGGCAGGTTTTTATATCAGTAGTCATTGACATTTAATCTCAGCTTTTTCTTCTTCTCCTTCTTCCCATTATGTTGGTAAGTTCTTGCAGTGGATAAGAATCAAAAACGTGCAGATTTTAACTTGGACGTGCAACTATGAGAAAACAGGCTGGGCTGTTTTTTTTTTGTGCAGCGGAAAATCTACTCCCCTGTAACGTCTAACAAAATGAACACTATTTCATACAAATATTAAATTGTAATTTTTTCCCTACCTAATCACAGAAAGGGGAATCAGTGTCTGCCATCTTCAATTTCTTAAATTTTACTGTAGTCCTAAGTTCTCTACAATGGCATTTATTTAAATTTCCCATCAGACATGGCACATATAATAAGTAGTCTTATTCAGTACCAAATTGTCACACCTTCACTTCCTGTCTTAGTTTTTGACTAGTTTCTTTCTGGAGGTAGAAAGTTAATTTTTTTAGTGGATGATCACAGGTATTATATAAGCTGTAGTAGTCAAGCAATGCCAAAATAACTGTATACCATGTAAAAAGCTGTTCCCTTGGCCTTGTTGAAGCAAAAGCGGAGAAAATTTGTGGGCAGCATTGAATGCAGAAGTTAGGTTATTCCGACATTGCGGGTACTGATCCCCTTTAAACAAAAGTAGTTTTGGAACTGCTGAAATCACAAGCAAGCCTCGGTCAGTACACGGCACATGTTGCTGCTGACTTGGTACAACTGTTAATTATGTAACATGTTTATATTGCCTACTATGTGTACGTAGCTTATGTTATGGACCTAAGAGCAGGAAGTGTGGTGTGTCACAGTTGCAGTCCCCAGATGTGGAGAACAAGGTGTTTGGGCTGCAGGCGCTGGCAACAGAGTTCACAGACCCTCAGGCTGTGGAGCAGGTGGTGAAGCACCAGTTGGTACGCATTGCGGCCCCACTGCTGCTCGACCCCAGCTCCTCCGTCCGCAACATTGCTGCTGGGGCTCTCAGGTCAGAAGTCTTTGCAATAACACTTCACTTAGAAACACCAAGGTGGTGGAGCTGTGGTAAACCATGTGCCTCAAGTTTGTGAGAGCTCTGGTTTGATTCCTGGCACCGGCTGTCCTGATTTCATTTGTCTAGTGTTCTCTAAGTTATTCCAAGGGGAATGATGGGATGGTTATGTGAGCCTCTGCCAAGGCCTTGTGCTGTTCAAGGTCATGTAAAACATCAAAATAATTACGTAAATAAAAAATTGTATTCATAAATGCCACACTATAGAATTATACTTTGCCTAGTATGTGTAGTTTATAGACTTGGCAACACTGTACACTGTATTCTGAAAATGTGTAAACTGCAGTACCTTCTAAATGAGGTTTTCTTTAATACCACTAAGTGAAGTGCGCACTGCCTATTGTAATGTAGCTAAAATTAAGTATCCTCTGATTACGAAGCTTGTAGAATCAAACTGCTCTTGTCTAGCTTGACATAGATGATAGCTTTACACTCGAAATCTCATATGGATTACTGTTATGATTTGTATTGTAGTAACTCTTGCAAAATATAATGTTTGTAACTTGAGAAATACAAATTTTTTTCTTTTGTTTTATTGTACACAATCTCACAGAAATATTCTTCATCATACATTTTTTCCTGTTCGCCTGCATGTGATTCTTGTTGGATATCAGGTATTATATTAAGCCATGGTCAGCCGTACAGTGGAACCTCTATCCATAGTTTTTCAGAGGACTGAAAAAACATTTCAATACATGCAGACATTCAGTGTTTGTGGTCTTGAAATGCAGACAAATAAGATACGCGACCACAGAATGTATCCACAGATGCAGACATTCAATACATATGGGTTCAATACAGAGAAGTTCCTCTGTATTTTTGTAAAAATTAATATTATATGGTCTGTGAAATATAGATTGTTATGCATCAAATGTTTTGTAAAATGTTACTCTGTACATTATATTTCTCAATGGTCATTTGGATTCAGGTCTTCTGCCTAATGATTTACAAACTAAATTTTCCCCATCGTAATTGGTTTATTGTATCCAGTAGAGAAATCTTGTGCAAAGTTTTAGATACTTACGTACTATAAGCATAATTCTGAAACATTATTTCTAATTATTAGCTAAATATTTAGGATTAATTTTAAATAATTCATGTACAGTATTTTCACCCCAATAGGGCTAGGATTAGAAAAATCCTGAAAGGTTTTAATTTTTATGAGTATCCAATTGATGTGAAAATCATCATGATAGGCAGTTCTTTCAAGCTATATTGACTATTAACTAAAACACATTTTACCTGGTCCTTCACATCCCTGAGGAATCAAATTTAGAAAATTTTGGAAGCAAAATTTTATGTACTTGCCATCCTGAAGTGAAAAGCAACTCTACTGTATATTTTATTGTATTCAATAGTTATCAAAGATTTATCAAAAACATTTTTAACATTTTTTCACTCCTTTAGGAGCTGAATTAGGAAGAAGAAAAAAAAAAAAAAAAAAAAAAAAAAAAATATATATATATATATATATATATGGTGTCACATTGAAATAAAAACAGTCAATCTAGTAAATTGAGCCAAGGTATAGGTATTGACTATTCATTTAAATCACATCTCGCTTCTTTTCACACCTTTCAATTCTGTAGGTGTTTGGTTTTGAAAAATCATGAAATTAATTTTAGCATCATTCTTAAGGAAAAGTTACGTAGATGTCTAAAAGGTCAATGATATCTATATGTAGTCAGACTTCATCAATACAAACCTGAAGGAATTTTTGCAACTCTCAATAATGAGGTTTGTATTATTGTGTATTTACAAAAGTTCTAAACTGTTGTGTGATAATATTTTCATGAGATTTAATCCTCAAACACAAATTGGCATATCAACACCATGACTTCTTATAGCACCTGGCAGTGGCGTAGGCAGGGTTTTAGTTCCGAGGGGGAGGGGGGTAACAACTCATTCCCCCTTCTGAAGCAGGAGGTCCTGGGGTCCTCCTCCGGGAAAATCTGGATTTCAAGGTGCAGAATGAGACTATTTTAGCGGTTTTCCTAGTAGAAATATAGAAGAAAAAAAGCTAACACAGTAATGCCATGTTTTGCATTGATTTTTTAAAGTTATTTTGTATAATGTTAGCAATAATTTTTAAAACTATCTTAAAGTGTCTCATAAAGATTTACTAAAACACTTTTTCTTTATAATGATTAACGATTCATTTTAACTGTTATATAGTTTTTGTTGGTATCTCATGTAGGTGCAGTCTCTTTCTAAAAGTTTTTAAATTTAACTTATTTAAGAAATGCAATATTTTTGGCCTGAATGAACGTTAGAAAAGTCTACATTATTTGCCATCAGTTAAAGGAAGTTCTCGCCTAGCACAGGAACTGGGATATATAATGTGTCATACGTGTTTTGTTTTACACAAAACTGCCAAAATTATTCAGTATCTTTACATATTACAATAAAATACTGTCCAAATATGCACCTATATTTTTAATAATGTAGCATACATTTTAAAAAATATATGTAACACCTTTACAATTGATGCAACTGCTTTATGAAAACTGATGTATCGAGAAAAATAACAACCAAAGTTATAAAACTGAAACAGAATAGCATTTGTTTGAATTAACGCCTTACGTTTCACCATTTAAGGTCACATAAATATGTTTTTCAGTCATCTTACCGACAGGTTCTTGGCAAGCCAGTCCCTGTACACCAGACAGAACAAGTTTATCGCTGATGAGAGTAGTTGAATATAAGACTGCGGTGAGACCATTGCATGCCTCTTTAGTGCTCTGTTCATGAAGACGATATTCTCTACGAATTCACCTGTTACACCCGTAATACCTACCTATTAATGGTGTCCAGTTAATAAATAAGCGTGTTTAGAGAACTTGGCTTAAACGCACACAATTAATTTAAATTCAACACAATGCTTTTGCTGTCGAATTCTTGCATCTCGCATAAACATGAACATAACTATCAAAAGGAACATTATTGGTAGTTGGTGGCATTCATGGCATAAATATAATTTCTCCCTATGTCAAATTTAACTAAATAAGGATGTACAGCTTTTATTTGTATGGTCATTCCATATTATATCACTTGACTGAATTTAGAAGTGAGACCTACTAATTCAGATTATCGTCAAACATTTTTTTATACATTTTATGTTCCACCTAGTTACTAAGGTACATGCCGTAATCCTTCCTCGGTATGACACATAGTTTCCAAGATACGAATTATCTAAGTTTTGGAAGATTACGTGTGACATTTACAAGATACCGCTTTTAAAAACAGTCTTACAGGTAAACATACGTAACTTTTTAATAATCTGCATTTCACTGTAAAGTTTTTCCCATGTATCACAGTATGTATAGTTTAGGAAGACTATACATAAATTGATACATATGTATTTGATTACTGTATTTTGTTGTGCTTCACATCCCTAGTTATAGCAGCTGGTGTGTGTGTGTGTTGTAGAAACCTGAGTGTGAGCGGAGGTCCTGACATGTGCAACTTGCTGGTCGACCAGGATGTTATGACACCCTTGTCTGCTCTCATACAGGAGGTGAGTACAATCTGATAGTTCGGTCATTCTGGCTTTCATCTTACCTTCCTTGTGACAAATTATTGTCAGTTTGCAAACATGTATGTATATTGTACATTTGCTGTAAGTTGAGTATGTACAAAAGACAGAAGCACAAGTTCTTACGTGTTGGTACTTGACAGATACACACAAGTACAGAGGTAGACAAAATCACGGAAGTGTGTATCGCGATGTTTCGCTGCTTAGAGCAACTTCATCGGGTGAAGAAACCTGACTGACTACCATGTCTCTTCGCCTGAGGAAGCTGCTCTAAGTAGCGATACATCACAATACGCACTTCCGTGATTTTTTGTCATCGTCTGTATTTGTGTGTATCTGTCAAGTACCAATGTGTAAAAGTACTTACATGCTTCTGTCTTTTGTGCATACTGATAGCCTAGTGGCCTCTTCCCTTCATTTATTTTGCTGTAGGTTGAGACATTTTTAAACAAACATTTGGAGTCTTATCGTGTATTATATATGCAAGTTTAAAAAAATCTTGCGGACTGTTTTAAAATTTATGATACGAAAAAAGGACCTCTACGGATAACATTTTTGTAACTACAGTGGAGCCCCGCAACTACGACAAACGATAATTCTCGAGAATTTTGTCGTAGTTGCGTCGTTGTCGTAGTTGCCGAAATTCCCATTTTTAACCCCTAAAAAAATTTTTTTTGTTCAAGTCGGTGTTTTTCTTGCTCTAATACCATGTATCAGTGTTAATCTCATTAATAACACATGGTTTTTTAAAACAAAGTAATGTTTTTGTATTAAACGCCGACTTTTTCTGAAGATTTTGATACCAGATAAGCCTATAATACCCTCCCCAATTCGTGTTGAAAGATAGAAATAAAATTGAAAACGGCGATGGCGCGAGGTCCGCAGCGGCACGAGTGACGAATATCGACTCGAGTGTGCTGCGCTCTGTGCCAAGCGTCGGCAACTAAAGAGCTTATGCTGTAGCGCATTCTGACGGAGGTATAAGTCTTAGTTTCTGAGCTGTCCACTGGGGCGCTTCATGCGCCATTAGCTTCTACGGCACAGCTCGTGCACGTGCCTGACTGGCGACTGCCTGTCTGTGTAGTATAATATTAGTGTTGCGTACTGGAAATATGTTACGATTGTAAAGTGTTTAAACCTTAGAGTAAATATATGGTAGAGGGAGTATCCTCTATACATCTGCGTACGAAATTGTGTGTTCAACATGTATCACATGACTTTAGTGAAATATATGCGGGAGGTTTGAAATAATATTGAGAGACAAGATAATAATTCCTTAGTAATCACAACTATGTTGGGTTATTTTGGTACCTTATGAATTTATGAACTAAGGAGAACATACAACCATATTATCGCATAGTATAATTGCGACGACAAATGTAAACATTGTTTGCCACGTTACTGTTTTCCTTAACCCAGCTGTTTATAGTAAAAAGTAAATATTAGGTACATACTTACTGTAAGGTTTTGAACAGAGATCTTGGTGACACCGCATGACTAAATATATATTCTGGAAGGTACGCCATGAGTTTCGAAAACACGACTGCACTTTTATGCCGATAAAACATAAATAAACGACACCAAATTCTCGAGACCATGTTGGACACACATTTGTGACGTCATGTTCCCTCTACTCTATATTACCTCTATGGTTTAAACGCTCAATACTTATATTTCTGTTACGTTAAATGCTTCTGCAGGATTGTACAGTATAATAAACCCATTTTTTCAAAATCACGAAAAATTTACAGTGCGCGACGTAACTTGCCGACTGCGTGCAGACCAAAATAAAAACAATATCTACCCCAGACATATTAATTCGACTTCTCTGCTCACCAGAAAATAAAAATAAACCACAGAAATATAAACACAACTTCTTGTCGGCAAGGAAAATGAGTTGCGTGAATGTAACGCGACATATTTTTGGTGTCGGGCGTAGTAAAGTAAAGTGTTGAATGTAGCAACGGTAATTTTTTTGCGCACGATAATATATTTTCAGCGTGTTGTTACGCAAAATCACAGTAAAATGAAACTTAGTAATATACAAAGTGCTTAACATTCCTTAAATACTTAATCAAAACCGTAAATAAAATCGTAATCACATATAATCGCGCACAAAGGTAGTCAATAATCAATTCAGTCAGTTCCAAATAAAATCCAATGTCGAAATCCAATAAAACAAAGCCAAGAAACGTATGCAATATCACAAGATGTATCCAAAAAACAAGCTACGCGCAAACTGTGTAAACACACAATGGCAAGGGCGATGCACGAGACAAACAAAGGTTTTATTTTTTTGTATCGCCCTCTCATTCGCTGACCTTGCTCGGAATCACAAAGGAGGGTATAAGGGCTGAAGAGGAAAACATGAGCTGCTTGGCTATCACTGTTGCTACGCACACAGTCGATGTACAGAGCAAGCTATAGGCTGTTCACGGTAAAATGAACACTTTTCATAACCATTTCCATGAGAACAGCAATCAAATATATTTTGTAGTGGTCGCGGACATAAAATTTTAGTTGAATTTAAAATATACGCTACGTCTAATAAAAACGGAAATGTTTATCATAAATAGGCGACGGAAGAATGCAAATCGGCCGAGAAAAAACAGTAACTAGGCGCTCAAAAGTGTTCATTCTACCGTGAACAGCCTTTACGCGTAGGCCGTAGACAGTGCGCGTGGTGTGAGTAGGAGCAGAAACGGAGAGTGAGAAAGAGGACGGAAGAGAGATGCGTCATCACATTACCTGCTTATCTTCGGTGTTGTGTGCACGGTCTAACTTACCAGGCGCGCGGCAAATGTATTTCAGCAAACGTTTTTAGAGTTTTTCGCCGATTTTTTTTTCTTTAATAGCTGCGTGCGACTTATTTACTAACGGACACCACCTCTATTATTATTGCATGCTTACAGACGTATTTTAAAACATCTTTCCTACTTGGAATAGTATTTTTAATAAATGCACTTTTCAATTTTAATTTTTTAAATTTTTTTTGAAGGGGATCAAGAATATTGTCGTAGTTGCATTGTTGTCGTAGTTGCCGATGTGGTAGTAGCAGGGTTCGACTGTACCTAATGAATTTACCTTTATGAAAACATCACCCTCTGTTTAAAATTATCAATAATGCATTGTGGGCCTATTGTATTTTAACTACATGTAGCTGTCTTCTTTTCTGATATTTTACATTTTAGTACATATTTTTTTGTCGTGATGAATTGCAACATTGACAAAAACTATATATGAACTAATAGGAGAAATGTTTTGATTCTAAGTGTATATGATTTCTATCATTCCTAACAATTTGAAAATTAATGAAAAACATACATAAACTAAATCTGGGGAATTTCAGCCTACATATTTTGTGGGAACTTTGTTTTAAAATTTTACTGGTTTTGTGAATGTCATATTTAACACAAGTGCAGCTCCAAATTCTGTACCTGTGATGGGTTCTTCTGATGTAATCACAAACAATAATTTAGTGAGTAATGTTATGATTTAGTTTAATGCACATTAAAATCAGATTTAATTTACATTTGGATGTAGTTTCTGGTTAAATATTTTTCAGAAAAAAATTTAATTTTTTACAGTAAAATATTTTAGCTATACAAATGTCAGGGAATTTTTAGTAGGAACTCTGTAGTCACCCTGTTCTTGGAAACTTCAACATTCCTTTCCATTTTTCACACTCACACCTGCTAGTCTATTATGACCGAACAACACTAGCTTGCGACCAGATGAAGCTTTGTGATGTGTTGTGGTTTAGGTACTGGTAGCGTTTTTGTGATTGACAGTTCTCGTTTATAAGTCTCACTACCTTTTGCGAGTAAGCAAATCTTTGTGCTTGGCTATAACAGTTGGCAATACTTCTATGGAGAACTGGCTTTCCTTAAGAATGTGAGGGAGAAAAATTTTTCTCACATGTGGAGTTTTGTGGTGATTCATATACTCCTCGTAGGATAGCGCTACAATCTGCTGTTTAGTAACATGACGCAAACCCAGTGAGCAGGGGAGGAGAAAGACGATACCCAGGCAGATAAGAATTCCTGCAGGTATGTGGCAAGTTTGTGTGTGAGTCAGCGATTGTTTCTCTGCGACTAGCTGTAATAGTAGAATCGTGGATCCACATTGCTGGGAGGCGCATATAGCAAATCAATCATTCTTTTCTTTTTTCCTCCATTTTTTTACCTTCTTATGGACTGTACATGAAGAAATACCGGTAGTACAGTTTATGTATGCAAACTTCAATACATTAGAGCAGAGTTATTAATGTTATATGGTTAATAAATTATTGAGAATAACGTGAAATAACATTTTCACTCTTCTCCCTTTTAGTTGTCAAATTTCCTATTCTGTTTAAATAAAAGCGAACATATACAAGGAACAAAACAGAGATAAGCTCGGTAAGAAAAAATAATTTCAAAAAAAATCTTTGTGTCTCAGCACCTAAATAAAAAATTACAATTAACGCATGCATCTGTAACCAAATAATGTCACAATTTACTTTTCTAATTGTAATTATAGTAACAGAGATTGCAACGTTAAACTAAGTTAAGTGAGCCTTGCGTACCTATACACAGTGTAGTGGGCCTTACTCCCTCCTCGTTACCTCCATGGCTGTAGTGGAAAATAAATTATTTCCCTACTCAGTCAGTAGAACTGTCTCTTATAGTACAGGGTGGAGATGGGGTCTCCTCCAGTGGGTTCGCGCAAAAGAGAATAACGACAGCACGTGTAAACAACATAGGCCTCTTGTAATAAAGAGTAACCCCAGCGATTGCTTGATATGAACTTTACTAGCACCACACTGCAACACTTACAGACAGTTTTACATAAGCGTCGATGGGTCCGACCGCCGAAATAGTCAACTAAATAGAAACATGCTGTAGTGCGACTCTTACGTGGCTTGGACACTCCCGAAAACACGTCCACCCTACTCCGATTCTACCACACTAAGAAGGAAAACGCTGGTCCGGCACTTCCGCAAACCTTCTGCCCGGAAGTCACCCAGGATGACCAATGCAACTCCTTCACCAAAAAAAATATTAATTTTCCTTACCGGTGTATCCAGATCAGCTTTAAAATTAACAGCATGCTCCTTAAATTAAATCAAAATTAACAAATTGGAAAACCGTTGTACACACGTTATATAAATTCGTTACAATTCCCAATATTCATATAATATCCTCATCCTCTCGTACTATATCAGTTGGCACCTCTACCCGCCCAATCACGTGCCTGACGTCAGGCCAAAATGACCGTTAGCGCCACCTACTTCTTGGACACCAAATAGCGCCCACAGCAAGCCATTGACACAAAAAAAAATAATTATTTACTGCATTGAACATCCAGAATCTCGTCCTGAGTTGTTCGAGCCGTCACTCTACTACCTTACTCCGATTTTCATGCCTTGCAGAAACCTACCGTTATTATACAAGGTGTGTCAAAATACCTTTTTCTCAAAATGAAATTTCCTTAATCCTACACACACATCACCCTACTGGATACACCGTCAACCTGTTTTTACACTATTAACGTATAATGTTGCTATTAAATTTAATCGGTTCGGCCCATCGATAAAAAAAAACACAACAATGTAACTTAATAATTTTCTTATGTTATATTAAATTTCAAGGTTCAGAGTTCCAAAAGTCTTTATATTGCTCTCCTGGAAGATCTTTCAACACGAGCACGTGTCAGTCCATACCTTGCTTACAGGCTACAATGTCTTATCCTTCAAAATATTTCCTAAGGTAATTTAAGACAACTGGGGTTGTCACACACACACCAACCTGTGGGCTGAAAATAAGGCAGGCCAGTTCGCCCACACCAACCGAGCGACCACACAAAAAAAAAAGCAAATTGCTGCGTGCCACAACAATTAACAAATTAAATTATGTCAAACGCCCTGGGATCCTCTGAGCCTATATTGACGTTGGTTACTTTATATTAACGAGGAAACAAATCCTTCAATTAGAAATTACATTTACAGAAGTTGAAGCCAAATATCAGAACTCGCTGTTAAGCGGTAAATTATATACAGACGTAAAAGAAAATTTGGAAAAAAAAAAAAAAAAGAGAGGAGGGGTGGCCAAGTACCTTACAACAGTATATATTACCAGACGTCTTTGTTCAACACAATTTTTAAATATCACTAGATCAATGAAAAAATAATATTCTAATTCTCAAAAACACTCAAAATTACATACATATATGTAAGTATATTATCACATATGAATCTTTATACCTGAATAAATGTTCTCATCATTATAATGTATAAACCAAGCGAGGTGGCCCAACGGTAACACAGACTCTCATCTTAATTTCAATTTTCATTAATATCCCTAAATTGCTCCAGGCAATGCAAGGCCATGGCAGAGCCCCCCAATTTGAAAGGTTTGTAACTTCCAAGCGAATAGTGCACAAAATGTGGGGTTTGTCGCACGAAACAGCACAAATCAAGCACAAAACTATGATATACTTTGAATTAAATTTTGTTTTGTCAGGGTGTCGTCGTACCAGGCCACAGGCCAGGTGGAGTTGCACCTGGTCACGGCAGGTGTTCGCAGACTGTGTCGGTGGCAGGTGTGCGCTGGTTGGTAATGGCAGATGTGCGATACTTGCGTGTGTGTGGCAGATCAGTGACGGTGGCAGGGCATGTGTGAACTTGACACCAACGTGTGACACCTGCCATCCTGGCCATCTGCCAGTGCAGGACACATGGCTTTGCTGCCCCCTCCCTCTACCAGTGCATGAAGAAGGCAGTCTGGAAGCAGCGGCCGCGACGGACGGAATGAGAGAGACGTGGTGTGCTTCGGGACTCTTGATTCGTCCACCGAGAAAAGTAAATTGCGTGTGCAACTATCCGGCCCAGTGTTTTACTTTGTTTCGTCATTTGGAACTGGCTCGCTTAAAGCCCTAGGGTATGGGGGTGTGGACCGCCCCATAAGTGTCCATGTAAGGTGTAGTTTTCTCCAGATCCTCCCTGTTTTTCCCGATACGCAGCTGTTTCGACTCGCCAGGTGAGAGAGGGGCACGCCGGCACGAACAGACCTCGACCCATCGAGCCTCGTGTTCCCGGCTACACGCTTAACCGGGTGGCGCCCAGAGCATTCCGACGCAGCTCTGTTCCTACCTTACTCTCACCGGACACGGCGTCATGGCGCCCAACGCTTTGGCGTGAATATCGCAGTGTAAATCAACGTACAACCTACGCAGAGAAGGACTGGAAGAAGACACTTCACCACAGGATCGCCACAGTTGGCATTGTTTAGCCAGCTACGTTACAGTCCGCACGTCAGCAGGAAACAACACTGCACTAGATCTAGAAACAAATTCGAACCATCGCACACAATGAGCAGCAAGGAGTGTGTTAGGTGTGGATTACCAGCCTTCCCTGATTTACTTTTCGGAGAAGTACTGCAACAGTGCTACACATGTACCATTGAGAACCAGTAGGGGAACCCGGAAAAGTGGAGAAGCTTATCGACCACAGCCCGCCAAGGCAGGCCGAAGTATGTGACTTGCCAACTTGTGACAGACAAGGGAAGGAGATGGCCACTTGTGTGACATGTCGAACAAGACGTCACCGCAGATGTTCTCACGCCACGGAACTTGTCACGTTCGGTGAGGGCGTGTTCGCTTGCGCAACTTGTGTGTCATTGAGGCTCCCTCCCCCGCTTAAAAGATACATCACAAGCTACAAACCTACCACCCTATCACCCCTCCCCCAGTGCCTCAACTACTGCACGTCGAGCTGTCGCGACAACCTGCCAAGAGAGTGGGCCAGAGTTCTCTGGACACATGCACGAGGACGTGGACCAGTTTCTGCAGCAGTGCGAAACACTGTGTTTACGTTATGGCATAGTGTACGATGAGTGGGTTGATCATGTGATTAGCAACTTGCATGGTGCCGCAAAGGACTGGTGGAGAATATGGGGACATCCAACAATGACCTGGGACGAGTTCGCGAATAGCCTACAGTATCGGTTCGGGTCCGCGGAGGCTATATTAGACTGTCAAGCGCGATTTTATAATGAACAACAAAAGGACACAGAATCGACAGAGAGGTTCATAGCCACGAAAATCCGGCTGTTCCGGCGCATCTAACCAAACCACGCCGCCAGAGGATGCACTTAGCAGCATAACCCCGCGTCTGCGACTTGAACTCCAACCATTTTTGGCAGAAGTGAAGGGTGAAAGTGTGGAGGAATACGTTCGTTGAGCAATCGTCGCCGACAGGGCCGTCAATCGGCTGATGCGATGTCCATTACAGACACTAGGACGGGCGGACGAGGAGGCCCCCATCACCAGAAATAGGCGCGATAGCTGCACACCAACGGGCCGAAGACAACTCGCGATTGAGGCGCAGCAGTCTGCCGACCCTGCGTCCGCCCCACAACTCTCGCGACAGGACATTCGACCGCCACAGTGCCACACCTGCCCAGCGAACACGTTTCACTGGCACCGGGACTGCCCTGTTAGGAATGCCGCATGCCCGCCGTCGGGAAACGCCTAAGGCGGGGAGGCAGGCCAGCTGCTGACCTCCCCGCTGTCAATCGCCAGGTACACCTGACCACGACCAACACCGACTCAGAGCCATTTTTGGGACAATTAACCGTCGAGGAGGATCAGTTACTCCACATCCCGATCGAAGTCAACAACCAACCAACTGCTGCATTAGTTGATGCTGCCCGCCAACACCAAGAGGCGTATGTGCGAAAAATTCTGCCAGTGTCGGAAAACCCACCTGCATTCCTGGAGGTAGGGACACTGGTATATGCTCGGAACCATCCAGTGTCGGCAGGCACACGAAACTTCTGTGCAGGACTAGCACCTCGCTGGACAGGACCCCACAAACGCCTTGGACAACACGTCTACCTGGTCCGAGATGGGAACAGGCGCCTCCGAAAGATCCATCGAGACGAACTAAGGGTGGTTCCTATCATGCCGGCTGATGAGACAGATACAGACGGTGTGACACAGGCCCCACCGGAGGGCACCTTACACCCACAAACTGAGACACCACTCCAAGAGGAGAGTGACAAACACTCGCAAAGCAGATGTGAGAAGACTCCGGGATTGGCGTTACTTCTCCCGTCGACGCCTGGTGTCATTACACCGCCGCAGGAAGCCGAACCAATAGTGACCATGCCTGATGAGGATGAACCAAAACTCCAACCCATCGTCCGGGAAGTGTGGGAACTGGATGCGCCACTAGAGAGTACGACTTTTACCATACACATCGAGGAACCAGAAGAGTTGCCTCGATGCCAACCATGACGCCGACGCAGCAGGCAACCCCAGTTACACTCGTCCGAGCCTAGCACAAATGGCCAGCAGGAAGAGGGGTACACCCCGAACCGAGGAACAAATGAAAATGCAGACGCCGAGCACCTGCCTGGTTTCATCCTCGTATTCGCCGCTTTCAGGAGTGGGGCGTGGCTGGTGGCCGTCAATCATCGGCGCCTACTGTACAGACGCCAGTGGCAGAACGTCACGACGTAAAGACCACAACATCCCAGGACATGCTGGTGTTACCGATAGCCGGCACCCCAATGTCTACTCCCTCGATCCATACCAACAGACTCCGAAGGGAGCCCTACAACCTACGACCTCACCCACGACAGAAACAGCAGACCTGCTGTGCACCACCGGACGACTCAGGAGATGAAGCCGGAGACTTCGACCCACAGCAGACCCTAGTGTTCAGTCGTCGGGAGCGACACCGGCAGCAGAGTACATAGCGAATGCACACACCCGCCGTGATCAGTCGTCATCAGGAGGGGGGCATATGTCATCGTACCAGGCCACAGGCCAGGTGGAGTTGCACCTTGACACCAACGTGTGACACCTGCCATCCTGGCCATCTGCCAGTGCAGGACACATGGCTTTGCTGCCCCCTCCCTCTACCAGTGCATGAAGAAGGCAGTCTGGAAGCAGCGGCCGCGACGGACGGAATGAGAGAGACGTGGTGTGCTTTGGGACTCTTGATTCGTCCACCGAGAAACGTAACGTGCGTGTGCAACTATCCGGCCCATTGTTTTACTTTGTTTCGTCATTTGGAACTGGCTCGCTTAAAGCCCTAGGGTATGGGGTTGTGGACCGCCCCATAAGTGTCCATGTAAGGTGTAGTTTTCTCCAGATCCTCCCTGTTTTTCCCGATACGCAGCTGTTTCGACTCGCCAGGTGAGAGAGGGGCACGCCGGCACGAACAGACCACGACCCATCGAGCCTCGTGTTCCCGGCTACACGCTTAACCGGGTGGCGCCCAGAGCATTCCGACGCAGCTCCGTTCCTACCTCACTCTCACCGGACACGGCGTCAGGGGGAACAATTAATATAGCCTTGGCTTCCTTGTGCAGAGTCCCAGTGGTGCAATATTCCTCTGATCTAATGTTTGCAAGGGAGAGGTTGTGGTGTAAACCACCGCCAACACATACTTTTGAAACTTCATTTCCTTGCCGACCACAAACCTCCTTTTCTTACAATAAATTATTTTCAACTGAAATTTATACGGTACGTTAATGCATCAGTTAATTACTCCTTCCTATCGGCTACACAAAATGCAGATTACAGTGTATTGGAATTTTTCAACGACTTAATAAAGCTGATAAAATTTAGCAAACCCAGTTAATGAAAAGCTCTGGAAATTTGTTGTTAAGGGATGCGTGATTGTAGATTTGTAGTCAACAACAATGATTTCACTGGTGTTAATTTTAACGGAGTGAAGGCAACAAGCCTGCAAGGTCTTCATAGCTCTCACACATCGCGATGTTTTAATTATAGGTCTGAATTTGTCAATTTAATTTAAATTCCAGAGTGATAACTTACTACAAATGCATTTTAATGTTTCAGATCTGCTATGGAATCATAAGTTTAGGTTTAAAAAGTCAGCAGAATGAAGTTCGGAAGCATACAAAAAGTGAATCTATCGAGCTTATAGCTGATATGCGTGTAACCAAACTTGGCATGGACTGTTTATCGAACGACCTAATTGTGCGAGTCGGGAAAATGATATAGAAGATCCATTTTTTTTAGTACAAGTAAATTTTTCTCTTGATAATTTTTACATAATTCGTGAAAGACATTGAAAGCTGTCTCAGGGAGAGTTTTGCAAGACCCCGCCCACCTTTTGAATTATCGGCCAATCATGGGTGCCTTGAACTCGCCTATTGGCTAATGATGTTGCCACAACCAGTGGAACAGCCAAATACACTACAGCTGCAGAGATTCCGTCGCAAACTGCAAGCAGTCGACTGCAACTTTTAACTTAAAAGAACGTATTTATTTTATGCTAATCATGTCACATTGTACACAGTACCTAAAAATAATAGTTACGTACATAAACTGTATTTTTGTTGTTAATACAGACTCTTATGTCTCTTGGAGCTTATACCATGCAGTCCGATTTTATTAATCAGACTACACTATACGTAGTTAACATTTTATTCGGAATATATTCCATTTTATTGCTGCGCAAACGTGCTACTATAAACATTTATACTCTTCCGAGTTCAAGCCATTATCAATTGTACCGCATAAACTACTTTATTTAAAATAGTTCCACGACTTGACTGCATGTTGCTAAAGTTTATTTGTTACGTGCATTTTAAAATGTACAGTATCGTGCCGTCACAGGGACATCAACATGGCAGTTCATGCAAAACAGACTACTTTTTATTAAGTTTTTCTCGCGTTGTATAAACGCAAAGAAAGAAAGTGTGATATCGTTGTTCGTTAAATTAAACTTACTTATAAACAAAAATATAATAAAACCAGGGATTTTTCCAACTAAATTATTCACGTAAGGAAAATAAACGGGGTACTGTCATTGGCAGGATAATCTATAATTCACTGTAAAAATTTTGACGTCATTAATCCCAGTGGTTTTAAGTTAATGAGTTTAGTTTGAACTGTAGTATGTATTCGCTGGCTGGCTGTGCGGACTGACAAAAATGACATTACGAGCATACCCAGTCTTAATCAGTGCCTTGGTTCCAACACGCGGACACTGGCTACGTGTTACTATACTGAATACCTGCGCGCGGAGAGCACACTATTTGTGGGCAGACACCTGAACTACACAGTCTCTAACCGGCGCGAAATTCTTCTTGAAGGGCCTGTTACGAGACTTGCGGCAGGAGAGATTTTGAACCTGTGATTGCCTCAGCATGCATCCTGCAGTTTCCAAACTCATCTACACAAATGTGTTGTAGATTGAAATTTTTTAGGTTTTTGTTTCCGGTGAAAATTTGTGTGTATTTGTCTACCAAACTTCGTCGTATTCAAGGTTACGTAATTAAATAAATACATTTAACACATATCAAAATTTCGAACAATGGCAATCTAAGGTCCAATCTTACCCAATAGTTTAATTATGCTCAGATTTCAATATGCGTAACGGTTTACACAGGATATCCTGCGCCACGAATATAGATTTTGTGGCTCAGAACCACATGCCCCACGCCCTCTTAATAAGTATTTAAAAACGTCTGTTTACTGGGATAGAAACTCTCATTCTGTGGTTGGTTATGATCCTTGATGATAGTGCTACCTAGACTAATAATTAGATAACCATTTACATATGCTCCATTAGATATTGGTAAGTCTTCTGTCACAAAATTTAGTTGCTATTTAGTAGCACTGTAAACAAGGGATGTACTGCCTTTGAAGGCCTTCTTTGAAAGTGATATACGTATAGGTATTGAAACTATAATTGGAATTTGGGAAGTAACCTAAATCATTAACATTGTGCATTTTTTGCAAAGCCATTCCTCTAATATAATGTTAGTCTTTGTTAGAACGTTGGAATGAAGGCGTGTACGTACAAACTAATTAAATAATGTCATGTGGGGTCTTTTATACAATTTAGAATGCCTTAAATGTATGCAGGGTCTTTTTAACGTGCCGCTCAAAGACACTGGTAATTGCTGCCACCATACAGTCGGGCAGAGGGGGACTATCACCCCAAGCTGCACCTAAAGATGTTAAGAAGATGGTAGGTAGTACAGCATAGACTTCTGTTCGGTTGAGCGTGGACCCGTGGTACTCGTCTATATGGGCAGAATGATAACTACGTGAGAGGGGGAACAAATATACTTACTTTTACATCTGCCACACTTGAACGTATCTCTCTCTATGGGTTGGATCAGCAGAGGAGCTAGAGATACTGGGAAGCAGTGCACTGCAACGTCCACAATGATAATGACGTATAAGTACAATCTTGATTGCTAACGTATCAGCATCACCTCCAGCATTACGTACCACTGTGGTCTGACCACTCAAATACCACTAAGATTTAATTGTGGTGTTTCTGTGACAACTAGCGCACCTCACAGGACATGGGACATCGGGACGCCTATTCATTATAAAAATATAAATGAAATACCATTGTTTCTATAATGATCACGCTTTACTAAATCTTACACATTTCACATCCCTCTCTTACATTGATTGTTTAGTTGAATTACATATTAGTGTAATCCTATTATTCATTAAACATTATCCAACATCGTAAACATTTATATACAAATATTACCTTACAATCTCAACATACCGATAATTATCCCTTCTCTACATTGCAGTATAGTCTAAACTGTGGTACGGCAAGTTGTACTCACTACTCATAATAAAAAGGTAACAAAAACTTTACTTTGTATTAAACTTGGTATCAGAAAATGTGCACCAGTGAATTTATGGAGGACCAACTTTATGGTTCAGTCTTTCGATTCTACTCGACGAGCCCAGGAACTGGATATACAATCTGCACTGTTACACAAGGGTCATTGTACTTCGCATACTAATGGACCATCTGTACTGCAATATGCAATATTATCTCTAGTATAAAATTAATCTAATCCAAGTAACTTTATTAAACCAAGAGTTACTTACTCATGACTTGAAGGCGACACATCTCGCTTAGGAGCGGGCCTGCAGACTGGCAGGAGATTCCCCTGGAGGTAGATTCAAGACTCCCCTTAAAATCAATTTCGCGAGGCTTATATGGCGTACCGTTGACGTCACGAAATTACATTAATGGCTCGGACTGCCCACCTGTGACCTCAGGACGGCTGTGGACGTGATTTCCCGCACGTCCTCCACTCAACTTTATTTGTTCGCCTTGGTCTACAGCAGGTGATGAAATCATCATGGCCCCTCGCTTGCTAACATTATAATTAACCATTCCTATACTAGAAGGATTGCCCGTCGTCCACATATCCTGGGTGTCATCTTGCCATTGTGTCCTCCACTTAACGAGTCGTAGCGTGACTTTGAGGCTGAGTGCTAATTTGCAACAACAGACTTATCGATATGCGTTGTCACCTTTTATCAGGTTTTGAATGTAAATACAAGTGTGAGTCTTACCAAGTGCGGTTTGTGTTGAGGATGAGACTTTGAGGAGCACGAGGCAAGTATGGTGCCAGTGATCTGTCCCCTACACGACGAATGACTGTCGATCTTGGCCAGGTATGATCTTGGAGTTCTTTCGAAGGACAAATATTTTATAGATGGCACTTTAGGTTTACTAGTCACTCACCTAAAATAAGGTTTCAAGAAGGCGACGCTTCATAGTGGAGACGGTGGCCGGAGGGTGCCACTCGTTGAGCAATTTCTGGACGGGTCCCGTCTTGGGTCGCGGAGGAGTTTTCAGAGGACTTAGCAGAGGCTGTACACTCCTGCGCATGCCCCGCAGTATCTTTCGGAGGTCTGACTTAGTGGGAGAGGTTTTGGTTGTGAATATTGCTGGCAAAGTTTGGGTAATATTGTGGCCTCGCCTTGTACTGGCACTGCTGGTAGTATAACCCTACTGAGATCTATTGCTGGCTGATGGCACTGAGTGTAACGTAGCAAGGCGGCCGGCCTTTTTGCTTCCGTACTGTCCATCTCACTACTCTGCTCGGGTTGAGACATTAAGTAAAAAAATAAAAGATATGAAATAGATGCAATTACTATACATTGAAATCCTCAATACACAAATTAGGCAGCACACGAGTCTTTTACAGGCACTGAATTTACAAGTCACTGAATGTACAATTTTTACACTAGTTTACTGGCTACGATTATTTACACTGTCTCTTAATATGCACTTATTAAAGACTTCAAAGATTTTCACTTGATAATAAATCAGTACTGATACTGTGAATGTTTTTACTACTCTCTCTGTTAATACTGGGCTTCGCTCCCGCATGGTCCTACAGAACTACCCTTAGATAACTGATTTTTCCGGTTCAACTACTTCCGGAACACATAGCGTGCAGAACTGACTTAGTTCTGTAGAACAAATATGGTGCGCGCGGGCCAGGCTAGCGGCGTTCGCCACCGAGCACTACTTGACACTCAAGGTAGGTAAAAGTGCAAGAGTTGGGTGTGGTACAAGGAATCCGCCAACAGGTGGATTTAAGGTAGGGTATCGCAGAGGGCACCTTGCGGACATCAACCCTCTGTGATGGACTGTTGTGTGTTGGGCTGGGGCACCTTGCGGACATCAACTCCAGCGTGTATGGAAGGAATATGGTTTTCAGGTAAGGGTAACCTGTTGGCACCTTGCTGACGTCAACCAACTTCCTAACTCTATTTTTACTGAGGGGACAAGCAACTCTGTGGCTGAGCGTAGCTATGAATGTGTTCTGCGCGAATGAAATGTGTCAATTCCCCCCTGCTACGGAAGAGTGAAGCCCAGATTTCTAAAATCTATGAAGATATAGACACATGTGGTGCTGGGTTCTCCTTGCCATAACCAGAGCTTTATTTCCCCAGCTAACTGCTCATCGAGATAAGAGAATTTATATGTTTTTTACTTGATTATTAAAATTAGGTTTTTTTGATTTCTAAGAGTCTTTTTTTGGAGTGGGTCTTCTGGGCGGAGTTATCTCACTTACCCAGCGTTGGCCACTGGTATGGTCGGCGGTGGGGCGTTCTTCAGGGAACCTCCCTGTAACGTCCTTCTTGGGTTTGGGTGTTGTCCCCCGCAGGATTGCCAAGGCAGTTGGTGCTTGGTGGACGGCTCAGGATTAGGAGCCCTGCGGGAGCTCCGCAGGTCTGCCAGGAGAGCAATCCGGGGAGTCCTCGGGAGAGGAGCCTCGGTGGCCGGCTCGCTGGAAACTTCCTCCTGGGAAGCTCGTTTGGAGATGGGCAGAGCCCCTGACTGGGGGCGGCTGCCAGGTGAACTGCTGGATGCTGGTGGTGGCTGTCGGCCTAACAGCTGGGAGCCAGAGTGGCTCGGGTCCGCGGCACATAGCCCACCGCTGTTGGATTTGTGAGGTGGTGCGGGGTACAGGTGTGGTGCCGGGCCCTGAAGAATGGGCCTTGAGTCTACTGTCTGAGACTCGGCGATCTTGGAGGTGGTAGGCCTTTGACTGGCGCCTGCCAATGTGCCATCCTGAGTTGAAGTTTCTAGTCTCTTGGGAGGCATTTGGAGTTCAGCAGATTGATCATGGAAGGAGCCAGATGCATCCACAGGGGGCTCTTCCATTGGTTCCTGGCCTCGTATATTGGACTCAGAATGAAGGTGTTTCTGCTGACGTGGTGCTGTGGGGTCCTCTGGAGCGAAGGTCCTGTCGTTCCAAAGGTCCATCTCTGCAGGTGGAACATTCTGTGGCTTGCCGAAGTCTGCCTTCTGGCGAATAGCTTGGAGAGGTGCTGGTTTGATGGCAGTGCGATCTATCTTCTTGATCGTTCCAATTTCATCTTGTACCCAGTACACATGGCCTTCTCTCTGTAATACTGTATAGGGTCCCTCCCATTTGGGAGCTAGGCCTGCATGAAAGTGTCGTGTCTTGTTTGAGAGCGGATGTGTTCAAAGGAGTACTTGTTGGCCTTCCTGGAGAGGTGGGCTTGCAGTTTTCTCTGCCCTGGGGTATTTACGGTCAATGTAGGCTGGCTGGCGTTCATTGGCTTTGGTAGTGTGGAGCTGGGCCTCCTTTCTGATATCTGGGGGAGGACGGGTGGAAAGTGTCTGGTCCCATTTCCATTCTCCTGGCCGTCTGAGTGTCTGCCCCAGTAATAATTCGCTTGGAGTAGTATTCAGGGCGTCATTTTGTCGTCGTCGAAGGTTGAAGAGGATTGTCGGCAACGACTAGTCCCAATGTCTATGGTCCTTCTGTGCATGGATCCACATGCCCATTTTTAATTATTGATTGCACCTTTCTGTAGGATTGGCTTGTGGGTGGTAGGTAGGAGTGGTCCATCGTTCTACTTCCCATTGCTGACAGGCTTTGGTCCATAAATGGCTTGTAAATTGGACGCCATTGTCTGTTAAAATGCTGCGAGGATACCACCATCTGGGGAATGCTTCCACCCAGCGTGAAAACATGTCTGTGATGACTACTAAGAATTTGTGTCCATTGGTGCTCTGAGGATATGGTCCCATGATATCCAGGGCGATTTGTGTCCAGGGTATCCATGGTCTGGCGAGGGATGCCTTGGATTTGAGCAGTGGCACATGTAGTGCATTGGGTCACGTACTCATGTATGTCTTCGGTTGCTCCTCTCCATGTGTACCTTTGCTGGATCTGGCGCACTATCTCGTGCATTCCTGGATGACCGGCAAGGATATGGTCGTGGAAGTGTTGACACAGGGAGAGCCGTAGCGAATGTGGCACCCACAACTTCTAATGTTGATGGAGGTTGGGCCTCATCCAAATGAGCCCTTGGTCTTCAGTTGGTGGTTCGGTCGGTAAGTAGATGTCGGATTTCTGGATCGGCTTGTTGCTCTCTCATGAACAAGGTGAGATCATTTTGGAAGACCTTCTGAAGGTGATGAGCTAGATCCTCTCTTTTGATTTGGAGTGGTTCTGGGGGAAGCACATTTTCCCAGTGATGTAGCTCCTTGGTTTCTTGAACTGGTTCTGGATTTCTGGAAAGAGCGTCAGGGAGTTGATTGAGTTTCCCTGGGGAATGTTGGACTTCAAATGTAAATTCTTGTAAGAGCATGGCTCAACGGGCTAGCTTGGTTTTCTTGGCACTGGAGGTGCGAAGCCATTGTAGCGCTCTGTTGTCAGTCCGGATGATAGAGGATTTTTCTTCTAGAAGATAGCGGTATTTCCGGATTGCCCAGACGACGCCCAAACACTCTTGCTCGGGGCATCGTATTTCTGCTCGGTTTTGTTGAGCAGGGTGCTGGCGAAGCTGATGACCCTTCTCTGTCCTTGCTCATCTTCTTGGTAAATTATGACACCTAAGCCAATTTTACTGGTGTCAGTCTGCAATATGATGGTGGCATCTGGGTCTGGTCGGTGGAGCATGGGTAGGTTGGCAAATTGAGCCTGGAGCTGCTGGAAGGCTTGGTGGTTGGTAGGGCTCCATACCCATCTTTTGCAGTTGGAGCTCATGAGCTGATTTAGGGGCCCCATGTAGCGTGCAATGTCTGGCATAAAGTCTCTCAACCAGTTACACAGCCCAAGGAACTGGCGTAGCTGTTTGAGGTTCTTTGGAGGTTCGGCTTGCAGTATCTGCCTTATTTTCCCTGGCTGCAGCTTGTTTCCCTCTGGCGTGATGATGTGTCCTAAGTACTCGACTGTCTCTTTTCCGAAGTGGCACTTCTCGAGCTTGGCTGTGAGTCCATGGAGTTCCAGTCTTTCCAGGACTCTGTTTAAGTGTTCTTGGTGGGTGGCCCAGTCTGGAGAAAATATGATAATGTCATCCAGATAGGCGATACAGAACTTGCCCAGGTATCCAGCTAGAACTGTAGAATTCATCTCCTTGATAGGTAGAAGGGGCATTCTTCAGTCCGAATGGCATTGCTTGGAATTGATACTGTTCTCTGTTGGGTGAAGTTAAAGCAGTGTATTTTTGGTCCTCTGGGTGGACAGGTATTTGCCAGTATCCACTTCTCATACCAAGAGTTGAAAATATTTTAGCATTCCCCAAGCTGCGCAAAGTAGTGGAGATATTAATGGCAGGCGGGGCTACTGAGAGCGTTATCTGATTTAATGGAGAGTAATCAACACAGAAGCGGGTATCCCCATCCTTCTTCTGTAATAATACGACTCGGGAGTTGTATGGAGATTCAGTGGGTTCAATATTATGCTGCTGTAACATGTGAACGATTTGCTCTCTCATTATGCTCTGCTTCTTCTCGGAAATTATCCCCGGGCGGTTGTAGATGGGTCTCAAGTGCTGTAGTAGTATGTCGTGTGTGGCAATCTTCGTCTGCGGCAGCGGGCCTCCTGCTTAGAATGCAACCACGTGTTGATTTAGTAGCTCAGTAAGTTCCTGGAGTTCTGATCCTCGAAGCTCAGAGTTTATGTCCTCTGTATAGATTGTTTGCTGAGGGGTGTGCACTTGGGGTAAGTCCCATTGAACTGTGTGTCTCGTTTTTTTCCCGAGGTAGACACGTTGATGTGCACAGTCAAGGATGCAATCATTGGCTGCTAGCCAAGGCTCGCCTAGTAGCATGTCTTCATCTAAGACTTCAGAAACTAGAAAATTGGCTGGCTCTGTTCCGGCTGGCGGGGGTCAAGGGCAGTTGTATTTCTCCCTGGAGTGGTAATTACTGACCTGCTTGTGCGAGTTGTACTGTTTTCTCTGTTTTCACAAGCCTTTCCTGGTCCTCAGGGGTCAGTAAGCTACTATTGAAAAAATTTGCAGAAGCTGCTGTGTCCAGGGTGGCAAGTCCGTACTTCCCCTGGAGCTTGACATTTATTCTGGGTGCATTGTGGTGGTTAAAGGTCGTTTTGAGACCTAAGACCCTTTGTGAGCTGCCGGGTTGTCTGGTCTGGCCCCCGGCGCTCCGGTTTCCCGACGGTGTGTCAGCTGGTTTGTCACTGGCCCTTTTGTTTTGGTAGCTGTCCCCCTGGCGTGCTGTGTATGTCTCATAGTCTCTATGTAGGTGGTAGCCAGGGCAGTACAGTACCAACATTTTGGTAAAGTAAGCGGCGGTGCTAGCCTTGGTTTTGGCGGCGCCTCTTGAGATGTGTGCTGGGGGGTTGTCCTCTGTTTAGTGGGTGCTCGTCCGGAGTTATGGTCGGCGTCGATGCCCTTGGCCCTCTCAATGAGTTCTTCGAGTGTGCTTGGTTTCGTTTTGCGGAGGAAGGGTTGCAAAGCAACTTTCATCAGCCCTAGTATTGTGGTGATGCGGTGCTCTTCCCTGCCTTCTAGATGCACACGGTCATGGATTTGCGCTTTACGCCGGATAAAGACTTCGGAGTCCTTATGTGGACTCTGAGTGGTGCTGTGAGGTGATCAATTACATCTCATCCTGCGAATTGTTTGATTAGGCGTTCTTTCAGCTGTTCCCATGTGGTGATATACTCTGCGTATTTTTCCCACCAAGCATGAGCTGGTCCCTTCCACTGGCGCCTGACTTGTAGGACCCAGTGTTTTTGTGGTACCTGGTTGGTTGAACACTCCTCCTGTCATTCGTCAAGAAATGTTGCAGGGTTCTCATGTGACTTTTCCGAAAATTCAGGTAGAATCATTCGGTCGGGATGTCCTCTGCCATTCTCTGTATTTTGGGTAGTTTCTGGGCTTGGTATTCTCCTCTGGTTATCTCGACTCTGGCTGCGGCAATGCAGGCATTGAAAGGTGAGCCCATTCAACTCTCTAGGTACATCCGCCCTTCCTAAGCATCTGTTATGGTAGATTAGAGGGCAAAAGTGACACTGGATGCAATACTCTCCTTCTGAGATATATTGCTGGCTGATGGCACTGAGTGTAACGTAGCAAGGCGGCCGGCCTTTTTGCTTCCGTACTATCCTTCTCACTATTCTGCTCGGGTAGAGACATTAAGTAAAAAAATAAAAGATATGAAATAGATGCAATTACTATACATTGAAATCCTCAATACACAAATTAGGCAGCACACGAGTCTTTTACAGGCACTGAATTTACAAGTCACTGAATGTACAATTTTTACACTAGTTTACTGGCTACAATTATTTACACTGTCTCTTAATATGCACTTATTAAAGACTTCAAAGATTTTCACTTGATAATAAATCAGTACTGATACTGTGAATGTTTTTACTACTCTCTCTGTTAATACTGGGCTTCGCTCCCGCATGGTCCTACGGAACTACCCTTAGATAACTGATTTTTCCGGTTCAACAACTTCTGGAAGACATAGCGCGCAGAACTGGCTTAGTTCTGTAGAACAAATATGGTGCGCGCAGTCCAGGCTAGCGGCGTTCGCCACCGAGCACTACTTGACACTCAAGGTAGGTAAAAGTGCAAGAGTTGGGTGTGGTACAAGGAATCCGCCGACAGGTGGATTTAAGGTAGGGTATTGCAGAGGGCACCTTGCGGACATCAATCCCAGCATGTATGGAAGGAATAAGGTTTTCAGGTAAGGGTAACCTGTTGGCACCTTGAGGACGTCAACCAATAGATCGGAGAGGAGTGAGCGGCTCCTCACGGACATCAACCACTCAGGAAGGGGAGTGCCAAGGAGACTCGGTGGTTAGGCCGATCCCCTGACGACTGACTAGGCAGGGCTGAAGGCCTCCCTTTTATACTCGAATCTTAAGGGGGTCGAGCAGAGTGGGTGGCCTCCCGAGGGGTGGTGCTAACGGGACTTTTGGAATGAGGTGGACTCTAGGCAGGGAGGCCAACTATGCTGCGTGAAATATCTCCGCATGGGCGCGCGATGGAATAATACAAAATCTAATTATTTCCACTTGGTGCCGTGAAAAGATTTAAGCACTAAATAATTTATGCGAAATAAATTATTAAGGTGCAAAAATAAGGCTTACAAATATATAAACACATGAAATTGCTACGTTTATTCTTATTACTGTCCTTAATCTCCTTCCGTGCGTATCTACGACGATTAAAATTGATTAATGAAAGTCTGATGATGTGCCCAGCTAGCTAAAGAAAACCCACATTTCTCATTATAAAACATTTGCCGACGAACCCACGCACCTCGGGTTGCAAATTCCGTTGACGTTGAACTACTTTGACTAATGTTCACGAAACAATTAAGTATTTTCTTCCAGTGTTAAAAAGATAATTGACGGAGTTAAGTTATTTGGGAAACGGCCGCGACTATCCGGAAGTCCACTCGACTGGTGACCCCTAAGTACGCTGTCCACCGCCCACAGTTTGACGACGACGAAGAATTTATCCTTTTCCCACCGGAGTTAAACACGTGTTGCTGGCTTACATATTCGCGTCTCTTCTCGCATCCCGCGTATTCATCTCCGTTAGCCTCGCGTCTCTTCCCCACCCCGAGCACAAGGAGGTGACGAAGTTCCTCTCAGCCAATCAGAGAGAGGCACCCTGCTTCCCGCGAATGCGTGAGTCCGCTATTAACGGCCTATTATTACACAAAATAAGGTTGTACATTTTAACATCACTAAAATACATAAATAATCTTCTTACTTTTAATATTATTGACATCTCTTAATTAATACATTATTACAATAAGTATTTCGTTACCAGTGTGCCGGAGAAGGCGGGGGAAGAAAGCGCGGGAAGCAAGAGAGAGAAAGAAAGAGAGAAGAAGAAGTAGGGGGGCAAGGGCTAGTCTTTTGGCTCTAAGACCACATGTGGCGTTGCAGCTGGCCTCTCAGATCGCCAGTCCGAAGGTTACTTTTACTCACAAAAAACTATAATGAACACACGTGGACTTATTCTAATTACATTATCATAATTGACCAAGTGGCGCTTTGCAGGTTACAATGATACCAAACAAGATATATTTATTGCATGATTTATGATAGTGATAGTTTTAGATGTTTTTAACTACTATGGATGGCATATCACATACGCCTTGATGTATGACGAGTACGTCGTACCTATATATACCTCTGACCATTGCACTGTAATAAATATTAATGTTTAATCCACTTAATTGAAACTGTTGCCTTTACAGAAAAAATAAGAAAAATGTCTTAAATTGTAGCTTATCACTACATTTTATAGTATATATGAAATATGCCGGTTACAAAATAACAAATATAAATATTATTAGGTTTACAAACAATTGGTAGTAGCGGCGCATGGCCGTGGTTTGTTTACAAAAGACGTGAATATAACATAAACATGAGGTAAAGTATATTTGAAGGTTTAAAAAAAAATACAAACTATGTGCGGCATCAAGTGGTTGAAGGTATGTACAACTTCCTAACTCTATTTTTACTGAGGGGACAAGCAAATCTGCGGCTGAACGTAACTGTGAATCTATTCGGCGCGAGTGAAATGTTTCAGCGTGCATCACTTGGAATGTTCATATTCGCAAAAAGAGGGAGGTGTACTCACTTTCATCACAAAGTCGAAGTTTGCGTAGGTAATTGTTGTATAACTGCTTTGCATCGTGGTCATAATATGTAGATCCACTGGTGCTAGCTTGTCGCAAAACTAGTATCCTTGCAACAAACAAAAATAATCTAAAACTAAAACCTTTAACAACACTACTATGCTCAGTCTACATCAGAAGTTTATTTAAATAAAATTAAACCCAAGTGAAAAATTTTGTCATATCAGTACGTAAATGTAAGGTTCCATGATAAAATAAAAATTTCTACAATAAAATTAAAATTTCTAGAATGAAATTTACATTAAAAAACTACTACATAAAGATAATGCAAAGCTTACAGTAGCCATTCTGAGAATACTAAAATAGTTGATGGCTTTAAGTTACCTTTGAACCAGACACAATATCAGCGATTACACTTAACACAAAATTATCCCAGTATTGTTTTGTCAGAACTTATCAATATTAATTACCAACATTTCTCCCGAAAATTTCATCTATACAAGCACTAACAGAACACATTTAATTCATTCATTTAGTATATGAAATACACAGATGTTGTGTTTAAATAGGAAAATGCATGGAACTGCTTTTGGTAATTTGCTGCTAGTAAGGAATATTGTAAGTGTTGTTAATTTTGAATTATATGCCATAGGAGCTAGTGATTTGTTTTCTTGTGGTTTCTGAAGCTTGGGGAACACTAAACATTACAGCCATGCCAATGTTTCTGTTCTGACCTCCACATGTGTCAGAATATGTTGTTACATGCTGAACAGTCTCAGGTAAACTTGAAATTTTTTATAGACACATATGTCGCTTTGATTGGAGCCTCTGCCTACAATTACTTTGTGCCGCATGAAGCACTCGGTAGCCTCATTAGATGAGCAGTCACGTACAGTAAGATTATAAGTAGAGAGCATTTTCCTGTTGTAAGGAATATTGGTCTAAATATATGAGGTAGGAAGAACTTGCTGCAAGTCAAAAACAATCACCCTTCCGATGGATTTTCTTTAGCAGAAAGCTAGTTTTGTTTCTTACTCTCATGCTTCCTCAGCTTCTGCAACATGGGAATCATGTAGTTGGGAAATATTCACAGTCTCTTGTTTGCTAGTAGAATTCCTCTTTCATGCTTTATATTCATCACATTTTTTGCAAGTGTCAATGTGAGGTTCCTTAAACTTGTATCCAGTTGAATTAAACACATCTCTGAATACATCATAACCAGCACACTTATTTTTACCTTCTACTTCTTTCGTTTTCTTGTATTCTTCATGCATGGTTTTTATTTTCAAGTGACTGGGTAAATATATTTCATTTGGTGAATCCCTGCTTGAATAGTGGCTCTCATGTCTTGGGTACTTGTTAATAAAATCTCTGATTTGAATACGCTCATCAAGTAATTTGTTTTTAGGAGTATGACGTCCTCTTGCATCAGGTTCAACAAAGTCAGTTTTAGAAGCAGGTAATTTCTGTACAATAACATCTACTTTGCCTCTAGATATCGCATCTGCATGCATGAACATTTTCTTGCATACTTTTGTTATCGTTGTTCCTACATACAGACTGTAATGTACTATAATCTGCCTATCATGATTAATCTCTCCAATCTTCCCTCTTCCTTTTTTTTCGACACTCTTGTCACATATAGACATTGTGCCCGACAAGACTTCTTCTATAACTTTGTTTGGCTTCTTAGTAAATTCAGCAAAGCATTTTTCTTGATTATGTGGTTTGCACATTTCAAAACAATTCATTCTACAACATTCACTTAATGACTGAATGTTTTCGCTGGAACCACATTAACTTGTCTATTTATATTGGATAAGCCCTGCCACAGAATAAATAAGTAGTAACAGAAGCGACAAGACGTGATTTTTATTGTATGCTATTTCTCTTTGGATTGCCATGGTGTAAAAGTTTGTATAAGTTTGGTTAGACTGCAGTTAAGTAGGACCTATTTTAATATCTGTGAGAAAATTGACACGTAAGTAAAGTCACATTTACCATTTATAAATATGTAAAAGAGATACAAACAAATTACAGTATTTCTTGAAATATAAGTGTTTTTTTAAACTAATTTCTCAAATTCCACATGGCTTTGTTTACTTTCCTGTACGCCCCGAGAGCTGGTACAATAACAATGATTATGATTAAAAAGCTCCAATATGTCGCTTCTAATAGAGTTAGTTATCATCTGATGTTGAACCTCGAATCGTCATGTTTACTGTTTTTAAAATTAATTTAATATACATACTAATTACAGTATCTCAAGCACTTCAAGCGGTTGCATGAACCAGTGTCTCAAATCCATGTGGTATTGTTTATATTCATGTATGCCCTGAGAACTGGTACAATAACAACAATGAAAAAAACTTTACTTGTCGCTTCTGTAACTACTGGGGCCCTGCTTTTTTTCTTCCTTTCTTCCTCTCGTTTCCTAACACCTTTTCTTCTCTTTGCCTTTACTTCAAATGAAGAAATGTTCAAACAATGATCAGTTCTAGATTCACATGTTAGAATAATATCTTCAAGAGCTGCAGACTTTTCAGGTTGCACAATGACATTATCACCTACCACTTCATCTACTGGGTCATTAATACCCTCAGATTCATAGTCCATTAATATTGCTTCTCTTTGATTTTCAGTGACTCTCATTTTCTTTTTAGGACAGCTTTTTACATATTCACCAGATTGATAGGTAGGGTCTTTTTCAGAATCATTGTCTTCTACATAGTCTTCCAAGCTTCCTCGCAGACTGTCGTTTACTGATGTTGATTGTGATATCCTGCAATAAACATCTTTATTTCTACCAGAGCGGTTTTTTACTATGTTCCTATTGTCAGAAATGTCGTACAACAATCACATGTCAGCCTGTGACTGATTTCTAGAGCCTGATATTGTTTCAAAATGTGCAACTTTTTCAACTTGAAAAGCATTGTTCGCAATGTCTAAAATTTCAGATTTATCAATCACTGGCAACAATACACTTTCTCTATGTACACAGCATTTACTGAGCGGCGTTCCTCTATGGTTGCGATTTCATATGGCTTGTATAAATTTAATGTTTGAGGATAATGCTTGCAACATGACTCTTTACTATTATGCAAGATTAAGAAAGCTCTACTGCTGAACTTTTTCTTACACTTACTACAAACAAACATATTGGGTATTAATAAACCACATCATAAACTTAATCTGTTATCAATATAAACACCATCACCTTATTTACTTTGTTCTGCCAAATATATTCCTGCTGGCTGTTATATGCACAGATCACCAAGGCACTGATGCACACTAACAACAATCAACAAAGAAAAACATTTCCTCTATTGAAAAAAATGTTACCAATAGCAAAATACAAATTTCCTGGTAGTAAAAACCAAAGGTAAAACCTAACTACTGTACTAACATTCCCTGCTGAAAAAAATTACACAACGTTTAAAATGCATTTCAACATATCAGTTTCTGCCGTCTTTATAAGCACAATAATAGTTCTAATAGCTCAGATGGCCAAGTTTGATGTGTTAACATATCAACTTTTGGCAACTTTACACATCAATATTATGACATATCATGAACTGCCATGCCTCATACATTCTTAGCTAGTGGACTGAAACATATCAAATTTTGCCACCTTATAGATCTCAACAAGACGTGCATAACCATATTTTAAACTCAAAATTGTTTAAAAAAAAATGAACATATCAGATTCTGCCATCTTTCTACAGCTCGAGTTCGGTTCGTTGTAGAAATTTGAGTTAGTCCCAGCACTACTAAATACAATACTTTGCCTAATCAACCATTGGGTATTTGCAAGTTCTGAGCTAAATGTTTGTTGCGGTGTGGAATGCTTTGAAGTAAGGCACAATGCATTGTGGTACATCACATTCTTCGCACATATACTGTGGAAGGAATCATTGATGGGAAGTGTCGGCCAGTCAGACGCACAGTATTGCTGCTGCTGGAAGGATGATTAGTAGCTTTTGGATAGAAATCTTCGTTCTTGTACTTGGAAATCATCTACTTTATTGTAGCAATACGAAAGGCCAGGGCATTTATTTGTCCACCAGTTTTTTTATACAATACAAATGCATTCCACAATGAAGGTCCCATTAAGTGAAACAATATTTTTTTATAATACTTTTTACCTCTCTTTCGAAGCATTGGATTTTTTGCCAAATGCTGATTAACTTAGTCAACCCCATCCATGATACTGTTGTAGCCTACAACTGCTGATGGTTTCATTTTCTTGATGCCCTTTTTCTCAACAGTCACTATTTTGCCATTGTGAATAGTGGTCGGCATACAGACATCCTTTTTATCTTTCCATTTCAGCACTGTCGTCTTCCCCCTTTGAAAAGCTACACGTTCATCTCTTCTAATTTTTTTACTGCAAAATGATGGAGGCTAGTCTTTACTCGACTGGCACAAAGTACCATAAACATCAGTCCTGTTGGCAGTGAAGTCAGCAAACTGAGGTGAACTGTAATATTGTCAACAGTAAGACAGTAAGTAGCCTTTGTTGAAGGGAGGTTTCATCAGTGTCATGACAATTTGTGAGGACTGAGGAAGGTTTTCAAACTCAGGATGAAAATGTGTACCCTTTCCAGTGTACACAATCATAGGCCACAAGAAACCACTTTTTGATTCACAAAGCGTGAATGTTTTGATTCCAAATGTTGCTCTTTTGAGAGGCATGTATTTTACCTATCCGAGCCGCCCCTTGTACAGCATCAAGCTTCGTCAGTGGTGCCATCACACTCAGGGGTATAAACATTGCTAAACTTTTTGTTCAAAAACTCAATTATTGACCAAATTTTATTTAATTTTGGTTGAGGGTGAGTACCAGGATTGTAGACAGAATTATCAGAGAAATGTAGGCATTTCATGAGCTCTAGAAAATATTTATAGCGAAGGACCTGGCGAAAAACAGAGTTGCAACTGAAGGTTGCTTACTCTGATACGTTTGGTAATTTGGCTTCTTCACAATACTTTGAAGAAGAATTACACACATAAATGTGCACATTTCATCATTTGTGATGTCCTTCCACAGGGGCGTATTGTTTTCTCATGCATACTGATTTGTTTCAGTCACAACAATGTCCACAAATTCGTTAGTAAAGAGGTTGAGGCACTGAGTGATATAGTCAGGGTTGAATTCAATGTGAATTGCTGGCTCACATTAAAAAAGATACCTCGGGAGCAGGTGGAAGCTCAGCAGATGTGTTGATCTGTGCCCATTGTCGAGCACTCGCCAGGCGGTCCTCAGAAGAATCGGAATCCTCTTTTTCTGATGATAACTCACTTTCTGACCCACTGACCGATTCACTAAATGCTATAACTATTGGTGCCATGAAAGACTAACTGTGTATTGTCTTTCTCTCATACAGAGCTGACACTTAAGTATGTTAAAAAAATCCTGTACTATGACACGTAGTTAAAAAAAAGTTGATAGTTTTACAGAAGCTGCCTTTAAATAAACTAAGTGAAGGCTGTGTTTGAATCAGTGCCCTTAGGGAATTTTTTGCTCTGATTTTTTTCTGTATTTATGCAGATATTATTACATTCTTACTACTTTTTCCATGGTTATGTAGGCTGAGAAGTTCAGGTTAATCAAGTACATTATCATGGTCGCAGCAGGAGGAGGGAGTAAAAGATTCAATGTAACATCTGTAGTAAACATTTGTGCTTAAAGATTTTTTGTTATTATTTTATCAAGTAGAAACAGCTCTGTATCATCATCTTTTACTCAGCTGGCAGCAGTCACAATATTTCCTGTCAAGTTTTTTTAAGTTCACCCTTCCAAATGTTTATATTATTTGCAACAAGTTTTCAAACAACTTTTACTATTATTTCTGATTTATTATTTTTCATTTAAGGAAAATGCTAGGTTGTTTTTTTTTTTTGGTATGCTAGCAACACATTTAGCAAGGGTTTTTTTTCTTCCTCCCCCCCCCCCTGCCTTGGAAACATACATATTTTGAAGTTTTCTTCCGTTATTTAGTCACCGCAGAAAGCCAAAAATAGAAATATATATACTAAATATTTAATATAACTAACGATGCATGTTCAAAATATTTTCACTGACCAGTGTTGAAATAGTTTTGCAAATATTAATAAAAGTCTGTTTATTTCCCTTATAGTCACATAATTTACATTTTTTGTGTTTTTAAATCCCATTGCTATTAGAGTCTTGGGAATTCTTCCAATATCTGAAATAGTTTTCTGTATAAGGAGTTCTTTTTGCTGCCAGACTGCTTGAAATACATTCAAGTGTTCAAATTGCATAATGTTTTGCTATAGAATATTGCAGCTGTTCAAACTGCTTGTACCACATGGTTTGAAATGAGCAATTGTTTCTTTGTTTAGGATATCCTCTAACTGAAATATATTAATTGGTTCATCTTTTTTAAGTGAATCTAAAAGTACCTAATTATAAGTAAGTTACCACTTGAGTAAGGTGGTGTTTGACCAAATGCTACAGCTCACAAACTATGTGAGGCATCTTGTTCACAAACATTTTCTACATTTTTGTAGCGCTGATAGATACACCAGTGGCGATGCGTGACCTAATTTGAAAGGCAAGCTACTAATCATATTTGAGACTACCAAGATTTTAGCGTTTAAAAATAGAAAGAGGGGGGTGGGGGTGGCTTAAAACTCGTAATATTTGAACTGAATAGAGAAATAATAAAACCGACTAAAAAGCATATTCCTTGGCAATAAGCGTGGCAGCCAGCTACTGACGGAACGGAAATCATACTGTAACGGCTTGTATGGCAGCTGTGATGGTATCAGGTATCACGTCAAAGATTCTTTATCAGGATGCATGAAGTTAATATGACGGGATACATGATACCTTAAGATAAAACCAAGGAGCCAGCCAGGGGGTGGGTCAGATTGTCATGTTACTATCTACAGAATGCCGCGTTGGCAGGAGCATCATTTAGGGGGGGAGGGCAAATTCCCCCTCCTGGATTTAGAAGGATTTGTGCATAAAATTTTTTGGTGTATTTTGTTATTTACATAATACTAACGTAAGCGAATAAAAACAAAGTTTTATTATTAAAGTTTCTAATTTTATACATGCTCAATTAATAAAAAAGATGCCACAAGGTCACTGTCGCCAAAAATCAAGCCTCTCCCCCCCAGGAAAAACCTGAAATGACGCCCCTGCGCGTTGGGAAATCACGGTTCGTGACGTGGCCGATGTTCGAGGCCATTGACTGTAGAGTTACAGCATGCACATTATTATAATCATCACTCTCATAAAGCCTTCATTTAATATCCTGCCATCAACACTGTTGAACGATTTTTGTATTTTTACAAATAAAAGCTTTTGAATCCCTGTTGCCAATAAAGCTTTACTAAATGCTAACTTTGCAAAATTGCATTGCATAATTTCAAAGTTAGTTGTAGTATTACTTTAGATGGTTCGGAATGAAGTGAGCACTTTAAAAATGCCTTGCAAAAAAATCTATTTTCAGCACGTAACGGCAAACGATGAGAAATGTCTAACATCTCTAGACACGGCACTTGAGGTTTGCGCAAGTAACATAAAGTGTTCAGTCGGTAGGAACCCATATAGTTTGATAAAAAAATGACAAAATACAAGAATGTCTATTTTGGTTGATATTGTTTCAGTATTGTTGTGTTAAAATATGAAAATACACGGAACTATTTTGCGTAATTTCGCTGCCAATCGTACAAGGTGTAAAGCAACTATAGTTAACATAGAATTATATGCTGTAACGGCCAGTGATATTTTTCAATTGTTAAATTGATAGTGTTCACTTTTATCTTGAACGACCTATAAGGCTTCTTTTGGCAACTGGGTTTCCAAAATGTTTCATTGTAAAAGTAGCCTACAAAAAATTAAAGTCAACAATCTATCTCACAAGGTTAGTTCAGATTATGAGAATTGAGCACAAAACACCATTAATGAAATTAATTCTGCAACATTTACAAATAATTCAAATAAAGATAAATTTTAAATAAGATTACAAACATGTTGAATTAAACAAATTTCAGGTGTCGGCCTACCTTCTCTGATGAGGTCACAACTTTGCTGAAAAGTAAAAACACTACTGGAAAAAAGGTTTAGCACGTAATCCACTTACACAACACTTGCATCCACGTTTCCGTTTCATTCGTTTTATGTATCTTGGATTTTAGTCTCGCAATGACATTTTTATCCCTAGTTTAGACAGCGCAGCTAATAATGGTAAATTTCAACGCACAATAACCAAATTAAATAAAAAACTATAATATTCACTTGGCAGTTTAACCGTGCAGCGCGGGAACTTGACAGTATATTGGATTCGTGTAGTAAAACCAACTGCCGGTGACCAGTGTTGCCAACTGAAGTTTATAGAAAACCACTAATGGCACTGGAATAATCACTGGAGACCTGTCTTATCAATAGAAAAGAAAGTTTCCAATTTACTAGTATCAGTTTAAACAGTCTTCGCCTGCCTGTTTATCAACGTATAAGTTACAAAACTTGACAGGTAATACATTATCTGAAATCACAGTAACTGGTAACAAAACCACTATAGTGGCAATTCTGCTAGGTTCGGCTATATTCGGATCACTTCGGTGAGAAAGCATTGCAATCGTAGCTTCTAACATAGCGTTACGTAGCCAATCCCCTCCCGTGTTCCTTCCGCCCGGCCACCTCTCCAACCCCTTCATTCACCCGAATACTATCGCTGTAACTCTGTCCCCTAGAAGCGATATTGGAAGCGCTTTTAAACAGTTTGCTTTGGTTGTTTACGAGTTCTTTTCTTCCGTTTGACAGTGTAGTAATCCGAGCGGAATTCGTAAAAGATACACCTATTTGCACGAGTCATAGTTAGCTTCTAGTAGAGACAAGGTTACAAGTAAATATTTAATATAATCAGATAATTGTCAGGAAGCTGCCTGGGCAAGCACTGCTTGCCTTGCTTACCCTGACGAGACGCCACTGAGGTACACCCAAAAACAGTTCTTTGTTTCCACTATAATGTGACAGCAAATCACTTATCTCATGCACATTGCATAATGCAACATATTTCTATACATTACAATACTGATAATATTACTTATCATCCTAAACCTAATTACTTGTGGTCATAAATAATTTATAGTGACCGAGTACAGTAGCGTGGATGTTCAGACAGTGAAATGGTAAGCACGAGAAGAAGTGAAGAATGTAAGACAATGTTGTTGACTTTCAGGATAAAGATTGCAAGGCAAGTAAAACTTGACTGATTCCACCGAATCATTTTATAAGTATAGGTCTAAAAGTCTTCTTGGGATAGGATTTAGCATACATGTTTTGTCAGCTTGGCGCATTGATCCACCATTAGATCATACCCAGATGGTTCATCAACTATTCAATGCTAGAGCGACGTACACTCTCACATTTACCATCTCTGTTAAGTTATTCATAAATATATCAATTGTTCTCTTAGCCTTCACCTGCTGGTAGCGAAGTTAGCTCTCTGAATGCCCTCTAGAGTGTTCACTGTTCTCTGTCAAAATACAGCGACGACGGCACTTGCAGCAGTGAATCTAAGAACCCTGTGAAAACAGTGTAGAAAATTAACCCTTCTTGGCGACTTTTTTATGTTTGTGCTTATTCAATGGCCGAATAGATAATGCAGTTCACATGTAAGCAGATGTTTGGCTTCCTACTTATTTTATGTCCAATTGTAAACAGAGTTGACTAAAAAATGTGTTCTTTATTTATTGAATTTCGGTAAGAATTTACAATGTGAATATCAGCATTATTAAATATTGAAACGTTCTCTGGTGATTGAATTCAATATAGGTCCAATTAGGATTCATCCACCTTGCTGCAATAGGTCGTGCAGACATTAACAGGTAGGTCGAGTTATTTCTGACCTGCCCCCCTCCCCTTTTTCTGGCTATAGGCCTATATAAAAATCTGTGTGAAATAAGTTACCATCTTAGCTAAAATGCTTACTTTCCTCAGCATGGGTGCAGAATAACCCGAAATTAAAAATTTGTTGTGTACACAGAGAAATAATAAATAAGGTATTATTTTTCTCCTTATATTTTCCAACATGGCTGATCTACAACAATAGAGACTAGTTAAATCCAAGTAGATATAGTAAAATGTATAATTATTAAATTTGATTTTTAATTACCATGTAGTTTTTGGAATACACACATCAACAATTATGTATTCATGTGGTGAATCCTTGAAAATTTGGGCATGCAAATTTGTTTTACATTTCTTAGTGTTAAATGTATACCAAGTTAAAAAAAACCTGGGAAAATGGACCATTGTAATTTCATGGAATTTAAAAAAGTTTAAAGGACCACCATTTTTAAAAACTGAACACAATATGAATAAAATATGAAATTCACTGTTGTAGGTATTATATGTGTATCAAGTTTGATAAATCTCTTATTAAAAGTTTATTTATATATTTCATTTTAGTAAAAAAAATTTTAGTGGTTACTTTTGTGTAAATATGATCATGGCAAGTATAAGATACATTATTAACGTAATTTTATCTTGCTTAGTACTAAATGTGCTTTAAGTTTGATAAAATTGTGAAATGTGTTTCTTCAGATGTCTTGTATGACAAAAAAATATCAAATATCAGCCATATGAACATTGCCTAAATAAAACACACGAAAGTCAAAACTCTTACCAAGGCCTCACATGTAACAAATTTTATGAATTGTGAAAATAAGGTTTCTTAGATTTAATGTGTGATAAAAATGTTCAAATGGCCATAATTTTTATAGTAGGAGTACAGCGCGAACAAAATACACCAGTCATGTAGGAGTGTCCCTAGTTTAGGTAAATTTTTATAAATGGCTATTTAAATATAACATATGTTCATAAAATTTACTGATTGCCACCATTACTAGAGGAGTACTGAAAATTATGAAATTATGAAAAATGGTTACTTGCATATCTTAAGTCGTCAAAATATTTTCAGATGGCCACATATTTGAAAATACAAACGTCAAGTTGCCTTACTAAGTGCTATATGTATGTAGAGTACAAATTGTTTTTCCAAGGTTTCATATATTCAAAAAAGTTTCAATTTCCCACCATTTTGAAAAAGGGATCACAGAATGAACAAAATACACAAAAGTAAAGTCAGCATACTATGTTTATGCCTAACGTTTGAAATTCGGAACTATATATCCTCCTGTATATTATGCTAAGAACATCAAATTTGTCACCATTTTGAAAATATGGGTACGACATAACCATAACATCAAAGTCATGTCATCTTACTAAGTAAATGTTTTTCCAAGTTTAATAAAATTTGATCCATAGGGTCAAAAGTTTATAGGGGAACACATGTGCATGAATGCAGGCAGGTAATGACTGAGTCTGTCCCACATTCGAGTTGTGTCATAGTTTTTTGTGTTATGCCATGCATTACCATTGTCTTTCTGTGTTTACCATGCTGCCTACATCAGTTAGCTTTCACTCACTTATTCAGCAAGTTTCAAGCAATAAAGTATTTAATTTAGTTTGAGGAATCACATTTAGGCACCAACTGTGAAGAAATTGCACTTGCTTGTGTGATAGACTGTGATGCTTATGTACTACTTGCTATCACTTAACACCTGACCAACCCAGGGAGGTGGCACAGCTGTAACATGTTGGACTCGCGTTCAGGACGACCCGGGTTCCTTCCCCTGCTTTCACCATCCTGATTTCTGTTTATCATGGTTTTCCGAAATCACTCTAGGCTTCCTTAACAAAGGCCATGGCCGACTCCTCTCCCAGCTGCTGTCATTGTACCAAGTTGTGTGTTGACTTCTCTAATGACCTCGCTGTGGACCAGACGTAAAGCCCACACACCTTACCTTGACAACTGATGAGAAGGTATCTAGGATGGAGGAAGGAGGAAAGTAGATGCGGACGAATGTCCGGGGGCACCACAGGGCACGCCCTCTCGCCATGGCGCGCGCCACACATCTTCATAAACTCCTCGCTCCTCCCTGGAGGCCCCGGCCCCCCCCCCCCACCCCCCTCCTCGCGCCTTGGCGGCGACCCTCTCGTCGCTTTGCATAAATCTCGAGGCGCGCGTGTGTTATTACCGCGCCACAGGACCATTTTTCCTCCCTCGCTGGGAATGAGCTCGGCGGGTTGGGACCGCTGCCGTCTTAGCCCTCCCTCTTTCCCCTCCCCGGCCCCCTTCCCTGCAGTGGCTACCCCCTTGGTCCGCGCGGGACGCACGGCATCTCGGCGGGGCGAAGGCATGACCCCACAGGCAGCTACAGTGCGCAGACATCTTCATCCATTAGTGTTTACTCCAGCATTTATTTGTTTTATGTGTCCAGATCATGAAATTGCAAATAAGTGTACAGAAGTCCATATTAAATTATTACTATACAGGATAAATCTAAATTCAACCGGCAAACTTTGTGGGCCAAATCCTTATGAGGTAGGGTTTGCATATAAGAGTTTGATTGATGGAGCATAGTGCTGAAGTGACGACCACTTGAAAACGGATGTGCAGAATTGATTATAATAAAACTATCAAAACCCGCTTGAGATGTAGCATAAGACATGTGTATACGTCTTGGAGGATAAGAAGACCAGTTTCATGACGTCATGAGATTTGTACTATCAACCCTGTTCGTACTAAAATGGGGTATGCAGTATTGCGATCGCATGCCATTTCGTAACCGCAACGTCATATACTAGTTTTAAGTGGTTTATTAGTTTATGAAATAACTTGTGATAAAAAAAAGCCACCTCAATAAAACACCCTCCTGCCAACCCTTCCTTAAAACCAGTGACCGAAGTATTTGAGGGTAGGTGTAGGAGTCACGTAACCCACCGCCTGTGTTGTTATGCAACTAGCCTAGCGCTATTACCACAGGTGCCGCGGCAACATTATTGTCGGGTGTGTTCGGGGATCTTCCGTTTCCCACGCACCAACATTTCGGTGCTGCTCCATACACACGTCGTTCCCCCCCCCCCCCCCCAGACACACCATCTGTTTAGAACCACTAAAATATCCGCAGTGCACAGCTACTACACATGCAGGGGGAGTCCAGTTAGGTAAGTGAGAAGCGTACACAAATTGTGCGGCCTTCCGTTTAGTTATGTGTGAATAAGGGCTCAATACACCGACCTATATTTTCCGCACAGAGTTTGCATGTTAAGCCGGACACGTCTAAAGATACGCTGCATGTTGGAATTGTTTCCTGCCGGTGAGAATGTTCGCCGGGCAAGATCTTCAACTTGCACCTATGTCTCATACACGTAGCTCTGCTTCAGTCTCCAAAGTAAAAAGTCCACCTGGTTAAGGTCGGGTGAACGTGCAGGCCGCTCCATAGGTCAGGGAATGTGGTTTTCAGGTACATGCGGACGATATGCTCACGATTGGTTGGGGCACCGTCGTGCTGTAACCACATTCGTTGCCTTGCTTTCAAGGGCACATCCTCTAATAGCTCGGGTAGTTTCCTGTAGGAACACACGGTACATGTGGCTGTTCAGGCGTGGTGAAAGCAGGTAGGGTTCCACAGATCACCAATTATGCCAGTTCTCATACGACGTCGAGTCGTCGCTGCTGACTGCGGGTAAATGTGGCATGCTGGCCGATATCTGACCAGGCGCGAATTTTACATCCCATCCCGTCAGAAGAATGCCTCGTCAATTAAAAACAAGCACTATAACATAAGAGGGCGTGGCAGATAAATAAGCGCTTAATTATTCAGTTGAGATGTACACTTTTTGAAAGTCAATATAGTAAAGCTGCATAACTACAGCCCTTATAATTATATTTGCCAACTTTATAAGCAAACATTTAGACAGAATTATGCATAAGCGTGATCTCTTGCGCTACAGTTAAATGTACGATATTTCGGCGTCGGAGATTGTTCTTCAGATATACGTTACTCGAAAAAAATGTTTCCGTATAAAGTTGGCAACGACTATTGTCTAGGATTGCTGTTTTTTTTTTTTTTTGCAAATTGGCTTTGAGAAATGTACAATTCTGAACTTATGCTTTTAGCATTTAATTATATACCATGCCCTCTTAAGCAGTAGGCCTTAGAAATTTTCCCATCACTTTTATTCGAACCGAAGCGCACACAATTGAATTGTTACTGCTTATTTCTTAAGGGCTTGGGCCCGAGTTTCTCGGCTTTCGAGAGAATTATTTTTTTAAATCCATACGAGAGTCGATATCGTAAAATTGCTTCGTAACTTTTTTGCAAATTGGTTTTATTATGCAGTGTAATTTTTCGTGACAAACTGTGTGATGAGTATAGTTAATTTAACAATTAAAAGGAAATTTCCTTAATTAACTAGTTAGCAACTATTTTGCAGTCTTCTGACTCAACAAAATTAGAGTATGCAGTTTAAATCGGTCATAACAAAGTTACGAAGTGATTTTACGATATCGGCTCCCATTTATGTTTTAGAAAATAATGGTCGTTAAATGCGAAGAAACTCGGGCCCATCCCCTTAAGTTCGGTGATGGATCTCGTAAGTGTAACCAATCAGAGTACAGGTCGTTATTCCCATGATGCTATTCATATTTCAATTGATAACCGCCATCTTTCTTAAACCTATAAAACAGACACATGATGTGGTATTTTCAAATAAAATGTATTTTGCTATGTTATTCAAGTTTTTAATTGAAAATAATAGAACAGCCTCGTTTACATTCCCCCATTGGTTATTTCCTCTTTATTTTACTAAATGTTTTAACTACAGCCTTCAGTGTAAGCAATACAGCAAAAACAACATTCAAAGTCTGTTCCTATTGGCTGAACTTAGGCAGTAACCTGGCTATTGTGTACACTCAATTTTTGTGACTCCACTGCTTACTTCTTAAGTGTACTTCCTACTCCTACCAAGGCGATTCGGTTAGATTCCCGGCGGGTTTGGTCCCCGGATTTCCGCATGTGGGGATCATGCCGAACGATGCCGTAGGTCGGATCTTCCGTTTCCTCCGCCCTCTCATTCCGGCGCCGCTCCATACTCACATCATGTCACCCCTCACCAGTGCTGAAGACCTCGATGTAAGCACTGACCAGAAATCTCTCACTCACTCTACTTCTTTCTGCTTAATTATGTAGACGGTATGTTAACGGAGTACTGCCAGAATGTGGGGACGGGGAAAACGGGAGATTCCCGATCACAACTGCCAACCTGTGGCAAAGCCAGGTGTGACCCCGCCGTATATCGAACCCGGGTATCCTCGGTTGGAGGCTAGCGATGTGTGCTGCAATCACAATAGTGCGGCAGACGCGACGTGAAAACTTCTCGTGTTCTCGTTATTGCGAACATTAGTTTGGCTGCCTCGCGACATTAAATAATTGTATGTAAATTGTTTATTGCCGCTACATACTATGTATGGCACGACCACCATTAAAGTTTATATATATATTTTTTTTTCGATTATTTGTAATACACTATTCACATACTTGGAAATTAAATCACAGTAACGTTTGCCTGACAAGGAAGGCTATAATTTGTTTATAATGACAAAAATCTCTCGTCAGATAAGCAAATGCTTAATTCTACCAATTCACCAGTTTCGCCAACATCTCAAAACGACGCGATAAAATCGATACACATTTCATTTGAAACTCCCGTCGCGACTGCTATTTTTGTCGCGCTGACATCACAGAATGCTCCGTACTTATTATCTGACATTTTTTTCCCGCTTCGCATCCGGGTCGTTATTATGACTCCAGTGTTACATACTGGACTCATATTTGACGAGTCTGTGGCTCGAATCCCGACTACGGCCATTTTGGTTTCTGTTTGCCGTGTTTTCCCGGAATTGCTCCAAGCTCCCAGTTCCTGTCCGTGCCAAGTTGTGACTGTCTCTCATATTTAAATTGATGATCGGCATGTCAGCAACTAGACACTGTACTTGCCCCCCCCCCCCACCAACTATTACCTGCAGTGCACGCCTATGCAGTTCGTCTATAGACCTCGCAGTCGGCCCAGGGTTGATCGCAGACGTTGTGAAGATGGTGGTCGTTGCTTCTGGTCGGCTGGATTTCTAGCAAAGATGTTAGAAGAGTCCAGATGGAGCATGTCGCCGTAAATTGTATCCAGACAAACGCTTGACATGGCTGGTACCAATATGGCCGACTAATTAAAAAATTGAAGAAATATTAGCTAGGAGGTGTGTAAACAGGGCTAAAATATAGAGTTTTCAACCTAAAACATCAATTAGAGATCATAATAATTCATTTATGATGTGTACTTTTGAGGTTAAAGAAGTATGGCGGCTGGCAAATTTGGTGGCTACCTCTCCCCTCTCTTGGCTTCACTCGCCTCGCCAACATCCAGACCTTATGCTACCCCTGTGATTTCTAGCGACATTTTCTTTCCCCCGCCACTCGCATTCCGTCTCTCCTCAGGGGAATGACCCCCACCTGTGTCAATGGCTCCGTGGTTGGCGCAGTAGGTAGAGCACTCGCCTCCTACCAGGGCGATCCGGGTTCGATTCCCTACCGGGTCGTCCAATGGATTTACGCACGCGGGAATCGTGCCGGACGATGCCACTGTTCGGCTGGTTGTCTCGGGCATGTCTCGACCCCCCCCCCCCGCCTCTTCATTCCGGCGCTGACCCATACTCGCATCATATCATACCTCACCAGCGCTAAAGACTAAAGTGATCACCAAAGTCTCTTCATCTAATCCATCAGTATTGAGTAGACTCCTTCGTCAAAGGTCTTCTGTCGGTGTGATAACCCCGCCCTGGGTACCCTTTCCCCACAATATTTACTTTTTACGCCAAAGTTAAGTGCAGGATGTTCCAAATAAAGGCTGGTCAGCATTTTTATATAAAAGAGAGGGTGTGTGGAAGATCCTCATATCTACAGAAACAAAAAATAATATGTAACATCAGTCATTAAACTCAAGGTTTCTATGCTACACATCACATGACGTATAATCTCTCTCATGAAAAATTAAATTTTTTGACAGTTGTGTTGGCATTTATTTTTAAAGCAGTTTTCATGTAAAAACTGTTCTAGTCTCTGCCTCATTTGGTTTGTGCAAATGTACGCTCGGTTGAATGTCCACTTGTGCAATGTATAATTCTATCTTAGGTAATATTTATTAGTTTTTGGCAGTTCTGAAGACTATCATGTGTGTACAGTTCTACAGTAAAATAATTTTCATTTTTAAATAATGCACAGTTTGCCAGTCAGCTTAGTTTGTTTGTTCAAAAATCACCTGTGATAGAGGAACACGTTGTTTTTCCTTCGAAACAGGTGTAAAAAGGATGTCTACGTAACTATAAAAAAATGGAATTATTTTATGAGACAGACTATAAAGCTGGATTATGATCCTGTCCAATGCTACGTAGTGCGTACCATCCAATGAAGTACGAGTCGTCTGTATAGTTGTCAGTATTAGCTGCAGTGGCATTCCACAGTATCTTGATCCAGTGCGCATTCAATACATTGTAAGTTATGTGCTGAGAACTGCAGAAACTGTGCATTTCCTACAAATGTGGACTTGCTCCCTCTAGATACTCACATGCAGTTCTGCAGAAAAACATGTTTAATAGAGTCTATCCCTGAAACTAATGCGTCACTAGGGTACTTAGAAGTTAACAAAACCTATTTTATAAGGATTCCCTAGTTTTTTTTTTTTTTTCGTCACGAAGTTCTGGAAACATTCAATTTTCAAATGGGGACGTACCCAGTGTTCAGACGTCACTATGCGTGTCAGAATGTTTGTTGTGTCGTCTGATAGAATCGGGTTTAAATGGCGTTGTCTTCATTATAACGTGATGAGACAGACTCGCAAGAAAGATACACTGCACTGTTGTCTACTTGATGACTATACGCAGAGGTCTGGATACATCCGATGTGCATATGTGGCCGCAGCCAGTTATCGCTTGCCATGTGTAGAAATTATTCCTTTTTGTATCTTAACTGAGTATTTGTAGTAGCTAGTTACTGAAAAGCATATGTTCATTAAGTTACTGCTGTCCGGTGTCGACAACATTGTCAGCTGGTGTTTACAAGAAGTAACCTGGTAGATTTAACTGGGTGTTTCTCGGTAAGAAAACTAGAGTGCTCGAGTTCTAAGGACCTTATTTATAGTTGTGACACACTATCGCGGCGTGCAGACGACAGCAATGGTGGAATCTCACAGGCAAGACAGATGCAACACGGTCGCTGTGACACTAAAAACAGAAGGTGTCAGCCAATCAGCACTCAGATTTCTGTGACGTCAGGGCGCCAAGATTGGCAGACGTGACGCGAATTCCAAAAAATAATATACATATATATGTATATATATATGTATATATAATTTTTCCCCCGAGTTTAAACCCAAACGTCGGTGAAAAATTGTGAGTTGGTAGTAAATCGCGTTTATTTATTTTAAAATATGTATATTTTTGTTATCATTAGCAAATCATAACCTTTTTAAGCAGACGTGTAATTGTAGGCCTACGTTTATTTATACATTTCGTGATGCCAGTGAGTATTGAAAATATTTTACAAATAAACTGAGAAAGTGTGGAATAATGTAAACATCTGCGGCTGTCGTACTAGAGGATAGTGTGCAGTGGCAATAAACTATTTACATGTAATATATATATATTCGTTGGCAGCCAAACTAGTGCACGCAATAACGAGCATTTTTAGTGTCGCCTCGCGCCCTTGCCGTTACTAGCGTCTTGTGTATGCTATTCCACCATAAGTTTTTATTTTCAAAGTTTCGTGTGTATTTAGCCAAGGACGTCGTTTACGTACGTAAAACTAGTATTGATTGTGGAAAAAAAAATACTAATGCGAAACATAATATTTAGTTTTTTAAGAACATTCCATAATAATCATAAACGTATATATTAATATCGACGAGAAGTAAAGGCGTGTGGAGAGAATGTATCTGTAGATTATTTCGCTACGGTGAAAATGTAATTTACGAGAAAAAAATGAAAATATAACCTTTCTGTTACACTAACAAAATTTATTAAAACATGTGTGCACTCAAAACCATCCTGTCAAAATACTTTTAGGTTAATTCATGCAGCTTTGTTAGAACACATACATACAAATTGTTATCGTTCTTCCGAGCAATACTTTGTAATGCACTTCTGCCGCCACTCAGTACTGTGAACCCGCGCCGCTCCTTGTCGCTGCCGCCGCCGTATGCTCCCCACACGCGCACAGGCTAAACGCCACAATAACTCTGCAACTGAGCTGCCGCGAAATATATTTATACCAGGCTGCGACGACACTTACGTCATTCTCTCAGATCGGGAATTAGACAGGATGTTAAGGCAGTCTTCGGTGATGGCCTAGACGCGTGCTCATCAAGGATGGTATATCTTTGTTGTCTGGTGCCCCCCCCCCCCCGGGCGGCCTGTGACGTCAGAGGAAGAAGGAAATGATATGGCTCACCTCGTTGCTTGCGCATGGTCGAGCGCCATCTCGTTATAATATAAATTTAATTTGTTTGGCAAGAATTGCGATGTGTGAAAATGACAACACTCATAACAACGTATTTACAGTGCTACCTATTGACAATGTTCTTTATGGAAAATAGAATTGTGTTTTTAGTAAAACTCGTATGTTTAATGCGAAGATAGGCTAAGTGCTTTGTCACCTAGTATTTATTTATCGACATGAAATTCCTTCGCTACGCATACTGAGAAAAATAATATTGCAAAACCAAACATTTGTTAGAAACATCCAAAAGGTATATTTCAGTAAGCGCAACCAATTAAATGACTTGCTCAACCAAATCATTTGTTTGAAGTATTTTGTTCTTTTCCAACAAAATTACGTTGATAACATTCAGACACAAATAAAAGAATTCTTTAAGTTGCGAAGAAACTGTTAACGTGTATGAAATTTTAATTTTTATATTTCTTGTAATCATGAGAATTAACTAACCTGTGTCTTTGTGCTTGACAACCACGTACTTCGCCACTAAACCAACTCACCTTACGTAACTTAATAATTTCATTCAAACCTGTTGTTCTGATTGACTATAAATAAAATATAAAGTTTTGCTGTTTTCTGCGTTGTAACCTACACAAAATGTGACTTACGCTCAGTATCGTAAATATTGGGAGAGTAGTAATACAATTAAAAATACATTCCTGACTTACATTTTTTCTTTCAAGAGAATTTAATTTCAATAAAGCTTCGGGTTTTTAAATACTGTACTGCCAACTTGCCAATCTGACAACATCGCTAACATATTTTAAATTGAAATTTTCTGTCTGTAAAATGTAGTTCCTATTCACCCGTGTGTAGTTAATAACAATATGTAATTGTTACAACATAAGTAACTATGTTCCTTGTCACTTTTAATACAAGCAAAGCAACCCAGGTTACAATCAAAGTGTATAGACTGTACCAACAGATTTTTAAATTATAATTCCACACAAAAGTGGTCTCCAAAAATGACCAATTTATCGTAATATCATAAATATTTTATTTTATTACGTCACGGCTGTTTTGTAGCTAATAGGGCTGTGAAGTAATTGTGTAAGCAAGAAATAATATAGCACTGTAGATGTGTGCGATGTTTTGCTCGAGATTTGTGTGTCATATGGGCAGGCAATGTGTTTGCTCACTCTGCGTGCTTGTCACAACACTTTCTCACCGTGTGTGTGTAATATCTGCTTCGAAATAGCATTCAGACATTTGTACTGTTTTGTATAATTTTGTATAGAAGTGTCAGGTCTTCCATTTATCTCTACAGCTTATTTTATCGCAGTAGAAAATTGTGAAAATGAGGATTTTTGCGATCCTTTTCCAGGTGCAAAAATCCTGGTACAGAATGTTTCATGTATGGTTCGGGGTAAAGTAATATTTATAGAAACCCTAGTTACTCTAGTTTCCTGCTTCTTCTTAAGGGCGTGGGTCACCTCAGTTTTCAACGTATTTTTTTATTTTTATATTTGTACCAGATCTTTTTATCTTATTTTAGACATAATTTGTAACCAAATTTGGCTCTTATGAAATTTTTTTAACCTCTCATAGTTTTTGCGTAATTACTCGTAAAAGTCAAAATTTGCACTTTACGGTTTGGTAACCGCCACTAAAACCAATTGACGTACCAAACTGAAAAAAAAAAATTACTGAGAATAACCACGTTGTATGCTACAACGTCTCCTATGTAAAAAACAAAATATAATTTGTTTTGTGATTTTTAAAAATTGATTTTTTAAATTTAAATTAAAAATTTTTGCAATTATTTTTAAATACATATATATATATATATATTTTTTTTTTACATAGGAGACGTTGTAACATACAACGTGGTTATACTCTGTAATTTTTTTCAGTTTGGTACGTCAATTGGTTTTAGTGGCGGTTACCAAACCGTAAAGTGCAAATTTTGACTTTTACGAGTAATTACGCAAAAACTATGAGAGGTAAAAAAATTTCATAAGAGCCAAATTTGGTTACAAATTATGTCTAAAATAAGATAAAAACATCTGGTACAAATATGAAAATAAAAAAAAAATACGTTGAAAAGTGAGGTGAATCGCGCCCTTAATGTAAACAAACTATCCTTTATAACAATGAAAGTGTACAGACTGTAGTGGACTCAGAAGTTTTCTTCTGTATGAAATGAGTCAGTCATCACAGAGTGTCTCTAAGGGCCGAAACTATAGACCTCTTTCGAATGACAACCAACTGCTCACCAATGCTTTCTCTATGGGGATAGCAGTTGGTTGTCATTCGAAAGCCGTTTACAGCCCTTAGAGAGAGCGGTGTGTTGTCAGCTAGCCTAGAAGACAGTACGGCAGCTCAGGGACTTGCGCCTAGAGTCTAGGGTGAGGCGTAATGTTCGTGCCGCACTTCTATAGGTCTCGAACTAGAACGTGCGAAATACGCCCACTCAGGTCGACAACTTAAAGCCTCGCTCCCTAGTTTTGCTGTGGTTTCGAAAATATTTTTGTAACGCAAATTAACACATATATCAAAAATTCCTTTGGCAGTTTTAACACTTATATATCAGCATTTTTATATGAATTTTCTGTTGCAATACACCAAAGTGATTTTTAGATTTCCCCCCCCCCCCCAAATAGTACACATTTTGTTGTAAAAATAAGCCAAAATGAAGCAAACTAATTTTTTTTTCTCGCATACGGTACATTATTTTAAAAAACGGTCTGGCAAAATTGTGTATCGTATGACTGTACACTGCGTCTCAAATATTTTCAAAACATTTGGTTAAAAAATGTTTGAGTTATTTGCAGTTGTTTGAAATAAACGGGAGCTCTCGAAGTGCGTTTAGTATCGAAATGTTATATTTTTACGAAATAACGTTAATTTTGCAGAGTACAGTTTCCTTTTGCGAAACATTTTTAGCTCGCATAGTTTTCACATAACGGCGTGTCAAAGTAAATATTTGCATGTTACGCTGCCATTGCAAATATTGTAATTCAGTTGACTGAGTAAATCTCATTGTGATATAAAATGCCATGGGCTACGTAACCTAACGTTAGGAAAACTCAGTGTGAACAACTTTTGTATTTTGGAAAAAACTTACCGAATTCGCAACTTTTTCCTGTAATTTAGTGATTTTTTTTTTAAGTTCAAAATATTACGTTGTGGGTTTACAAATGCATGGTTACGTAGTCCATAGTGTACTATTTCATTGTGAATTACTTCATTTTGCTATGTCAGTCAACTTACACTATTTCCGTGTCAAACATGCACATTTATTTTGCACATTCGAGACCTAAGGACGAGACAGCACACGTATCTCCCCTCAACCTAGCCCCTAGGCACAAGTCACTGGACTGTCGCGCTGTCTTCTCCCAGACAACTCTCCATAGGAGCTCATGATAACATTGTAGGTATACATTTACTCTGTATTATTGGTCACGTGGCTGGTTATACTCGGTCGTTAGATGTATAGCGGGTTTTTTTCCCCGAGCTCACAAATCCGAATAGTAGTATCTTGGCGGCCTTTTAAGCAAAATACTGCTAAGTCTGCAAAAGCTGTTTATTCAGTCGCTGATCTGGCAGACCCGTGTAGTTAGACTAGATAACAACAGTGCAGAATATCCTCTTGTACTTGTACAATGGTGGTTAAGGTGTGTTCCCGCGTTGGAGAAATCCAACGACGGTCGTGCATCTCCCTGTTTGAGGTGTCGGAGCGTTGCCACGCTCTAGTATCCGAAGGGAGTAACCACATACACACTCGCAGGGGTGCTGATGTTGCTCCGGGGCTCGTGAGTATTGGTGGGTACTATACCAGGATGGGTTCCTTGGTCCCTAGTGCTAGCTTTACGCTTCCGTGATCCCTCAGCACAAAAACCTCTCACACCCAAGTCAACCTGCAGCCTCCTCGTGGCGCCACCGGATCTTAGAACCGATGCAGGCTCTGGCGTGCGGGCCCTATGCATCTCGGCT
>PNEQ01127179.1:0-15123 GCA_003012365.1 Medauroidea extradentata | reverse complement strand
TACAAATTTCACCACCAACCTCTCCATTACCTTGCCCGTACTCGATGTGAGACTCACTGGTCTGTAACTGCCAGGTTTTGCCCTGTTCTCTCCCTGCTTATACACCGGTACCACCAGAGCCTCCTTCCACCCTTGTGGTAACTTGCCCTCTACTAACGATCTACCAAACAACACTTCTAAATACCTTGCCATCATGCTTGTCACTTCTCATTTGCACTACTCCAATAATTACCACAGAATTTTGTCGTATTAGATTACTATTCATGTAATTATCACCCAAATACACGCAAGTTGATAGCTGCATAAAGCTCTCTCGTGCTAAAAGTTAAAAATATTTCATTAAATGCCACGCCCACAAACGCAACTTCACATGTAAACACAACCCAATATAAACAACGAATTGAATCATGGGTACACCGAAGATCTGTATATGCATGAACGGTCATCTGTACTGTCTGTTCTGTATGTTCTGGACGATCTGTGGACGTGTGAATCAGGCTTTAATCAGTTATCACACCTGTCATGTACATCATAATTCTGGCTGGTGCTAGCTATCAGTGCTTGGGTTGCGGGTTTATGCCACCCCCGACGCAATGCCAATTTATTTATTTTTTATTTATCATTTATTCAGCCTCCAGTAGTGAACAACAGACGTGGGCCAAATAAATGTAGCATGCATGTTTTTGTTAAGCATTTTCTTGGATATTAATATGAACAAATCCAAGGTGAATGCTTTAAATGGTGCCTAATGAAAGTGGAAGTGCCATATTCGAATACTGCAGTTGACTGTGTGTTAAGCGTGATAAACGTGATTAAAAATTAAAACCGCAACAGAATGAAAATTGATACACGCCATGCAATTTTGTGTGTGAAATTTGGTTTGCAAAGAGAAAAAAAGTGTTGTTAGACTACATAATTCCTCAATAAATTATTTTAAAAAATAGGAACACTTCAAGCGTACCAGTCTGAAAACTAGGCTTCCACATCCAAAGGCATTGAAGAGGACAAAGATGACGACGACATGGAAGATTAAATAAATCACAATCATATTTCACTTTAATAGACCTCTATTAACTGTGTAGGATGATATGACATGTACATTTTGTGTGAGCCATGAGTCTGACATGGTTTTGAACAATATTGTATTCAACATTATAATGGAAATCATGCATTTCCACGTAAATACCGCAGCAAATAGTATTTTCTATGAGTGTTAAGCTATGTTTTCTATTTTTTTTTTTTTAACAATTCTGAAAATCTGATGATTTTCTGGTGATTTTTACTGATCGATCGTGACCTTTTCCAAAAAGTTGGCAACATTGGCAGCAGTATCGGAACTATAGCTGACATTACTGAAAACACTGGCCAGGTCAGCAAAATCAGTGAATAACGGAAGGCGGCCCATGTTTCAGTCATGTGCTGTCAGTAAAAAAGGGAAAGTGCCCGTATTTTCCGTCAAGTTTTTTAGTGTTTCGTCTTCGTTTATGTGAAATTTTGATGCATCGTCATTCACGAAGTTATGAAGTTTCGCCAAGTATTTGTTTTGGCAATGTGAACTTTAGTGGAACTGGTCATGATACATTTATGTTGGAATGTAATTTCCGAAGAATCATTTCTGACGTTTCGGATAATTTATTTGCAAGTTTGTTAATCCATGTTATTAGGTTAAAGTAAGTTAAGGCAATGCTAGTTTTTTGAATAGCGACTTTTGAGTCGTGGTTCTCTACGCTACGGTAGTAGTCCAGGAGCTACATATATTCGTTACGATGTAGAAGACAAAACGTTGCCTAGGAAATTTCCTAGGAATGAATCGGCGTATCTTGCCACCTGCATTTATTCCACCATTGTACTCATCCCAATCGAGCAGCAGCAATGGAAATGATGTGCCGAGTCCTCCAATAGCTGTGAAAAGCCAGAGGCCAACTCGTCACGTTAGAAGACATACTGTCTCGAAGGTGACGTTCGACACACAGTTAACAGACGAATCACCTTGCTTTGTGAGGAAGCACTCCTCGTTGAAAGGTACCAAGTCATTCTCGACACTTGTAAGCAAGGCTGTAACCAAGGAGAAAGATGGCGATTCTTGTCATGCGTTCGCATCTCGCCCTCCAGCTAAGACAAACGCTAAAAGTGAAAGTAAAAATAAAAGTTCGGGTGGTAAGCATCTGATAGCTTGCTGCGAACATGGAAGCAGTGATGATCTGCCTGGGCGTGTTGTCGAAGCTTGTGGTCACAACACTCAGATATACGTACAGGTAAGTCAGCTCACACCATTACTTTTGTGCCAGTATTTCTAGGATCTGCTTTCACAGTCTCAAGTTTAAAGTGCTTGTCTTTATTTACTTTCAGATTTCAAATTCCAATGGTAACGAAAACGAGAGGTTCAGTGCACAGAATTCCAAAAATAACATAACAATATACATGACGACACCTGGCGGCAGCTGCGGCAAGGGTTTACGCCATTGTGGCTCTCCAGGTAAGAGCTGCCGGGAGGGTGCGTTGAATGCAGGACGTGGCACAGAGTCGGAGGCGTGCGTGAAGCCAGAGGGCAACGTGCAGGTGTGTCTGGTGGCGTGCCATGAAGATAAGTTGCAACAGAGTCCCCAGCAAGGGGAAGGCATGTTTGTCCAGCGTGCTGGTCTCGTAGGTAACGACACACATGCTGCTAAGGGTATTTCCGTGGGAATACAGGTTTCTCCATGTGCGCAGTATCGCTTGCGCTTTCTGCCCATGTGCGGCTGCACTGCAGTCGAGGAAAGCGACTGGCAGTTCTGCGGCACGGAAGGGGTGTTCTTCGTTCTGCGGCTGGCTGGGCGCTGGGTATTGTCCCAATGTGGCCTGGCCATGGTACTGACAGCGTGGGCACTGCTCGGTGCTGCTGCATTCTACACCACCGAGGGACCCCAGGAGGAATATCAGATGCTCGAACTCAAGCTCAAACAATTGGACATGGCCATGCGACTGATGGCGGACCTTCGCATGATCAACCACACGTCATGGCTTAATGTGATCCAGGAACAACTTCTAGAACACGAGCGGGCCCTACTGACTGCGGTCAGTGCGGGCTACGGGGAAGGAGGTGTCGTGGGTACCATCTGGAGCTATCCTGGTTCAATCCTGTTTGCTGTATCGCTGCTAACCACACTGGGTAAGAACTTCATTTGCAATATTCCTTATTCAAGGGATATACCCTGTAAGTTTTGGATTATTGCATTTTAAATAAGCACATTTCACTTAACTTTTTTCATCATATTTTTTGATTTTAATGAAGCTTTGTATTTAATATTTACGTTATTCTTTCAGAGCACTAAAACATTTTAAAATTATTTTTTTTTATTTTTTGCACTAGATGTAATTGATGCCATCAACTGCCACAAATAAAAAGTATGGTATTTCATGTTCACTTCTAAGGAGTCGTTACTTTTACCCCTTGCTACTACAAAGCTCTGTCACAGCTCTTTATAAAACTTAAAAATTAACTATTTTGCAATGTTCAGAGCAAATACGTCTCTAAATCAAGTCTACATAACCATCCCCTGGCAAAAATGAAGTCGATACAAAGCTGTAATTAAGAGAAAACAAAGTGGATACAGAGTAGAAAGAAAGTGGAAATTGTTTACCCACCCACTATAAGCGGAAACAAGAAGGAAACTGAGAGGAATTGAAGCAGATCGCTAGGAAGAAACAAAGTATAAATGAAGCGGGATTGAAGTGGTTACGAGATGTAAATAATGTCTGCTAATTAGGGCTGCAGTTGGCAGACATGCTTGTTGTATACATTGTTGGCTGTTAATGTGCTGGTGTCTCATTCTGGTGGTAGCTTTTGAGATTTTTTTTGTAGGTAAACTAAAAAAAAAATTAGTTGCTGGGGTGCAAGGTTTGAACAATAAATCCTTATATCATTAAGCAAGCGCCCTTGAATTTAATTTAAGTGTGTGTGAATGTGTGTGTGTGTGCGTAGTACATTAGTTTAGTTTGTTTATTGTTCATTGAGCATGTACATGCTATAGAAACATACACTCACAGACATAAATTTTCTTTAATTTTTAGGTCTCACTATCAGAAAATGTCTGACAATGAACATCTGGATGTCACAGTAACAGTAAAGGTCAAAAGGACCTTGTGAGTTTGGGCTTTAAAAAGCTAACTTAATTTTATTAACCTTGCACCAACTGATATGAATGTGTGATTTTTTTACGCAACTCAAATAATTTAACTGGCACACTGGTTTGCCAACATAATGAAGTGAGAGCTGCCGCCTGGTTGAGTAATGAAGAATGGGTCGTAGTAAAATATTATGTGAATGGTATGTGGATTGATTGTATAAATATTGTTTGTTACCGGTATGTAGTACGTAATGTCTGAAAATTGGTTGATTTTTACTGACAAGTACTGTGTTTCAACATTGTTCAAGTGGTAGTCCTGCTGTACAATGTTGTTGGTGTTGTGGCGCTACTTGATGTTCACCCTCAAGACCGTAGCTGTTGAGAGCCGCTCAAATTGTACATTTCAGCTTTACTGTCCCTTTATATTAACTTAATTTTTCCACACTATTACCACTTTGTATAAGTAGTCTACACTTCATTTCCACTTCAACTTTTTTCCCACTTTGTTTCTGCATCACGTCAGCTTCGTTTCCATTTCCATTAGTTAGCCAAGAATCACTGAATGGTTGATAGCTTAGATAGTAGTGGGGACTGTTAGGGAAATAAATAATTAAGATGTTATCTGAAGAAAATAGCCAACTGTGGACAACTACTAGCCTGTGAAACGCAGGGTCAGTGAGGCGGTTGGTGAGTTTAGGAAGGCGGTCCGGCATTGTCTGGCGGCATTCAGGCGATTCATACCGCTTGCCCAATTACAAGTTATTTGGTTTTTATTACAACAATTTTGCTAACCACATTATCACATTCCAATAACTAACTTATCAACCATTAAAATGGCTACATTTTCGTTGAATAATCTTGTCTACTACAGTGCAATGAAACGTTTGATATTTTAGTTTGAAATACATATTTATAATTTTGTCGTATGGTCTCATTGTCATAAAGTGAAGAGAGCTAAATGTTATTAATTGATGGACTTTGACAAGTTCTCGCTCTTTGCTAGTGTAATGTTGTGATCTCTGGCTTGTGCTCACTGTAGCTTTGGTACTTTAAGAATTTTTATCAGGCACATGTCTTGAAATCATACCCAAGTATTGTCACCTGTATCACACTTATTGAATGAAGTTACAGGCCCTTGAGGTTGAAATAATAATAATAAAAATAAAGTTACCTCTACTCTGTCATAAATTTGTTTTTGAACAAATTCGTCTAACCACCAGTTATCGTACACACAGCAGACTTAATCGAGCACCTTAGGTTGTATCTGTAATGAAACTTTCTTCGTTTTAACGATTTCAATGAGCTGGAAAGTCACAACTTATTCAGAAAATGACTTGGTTTATATTATAGAAGTACAGATCAGAGGGAAACTGTGTAACGATCTTGTGAGATTTACCGGCTGCGACATTTGGAATCTTTCCTCTATAATATCTCTCACATTGTCTACTTCATTCTTGGAACTGCAGAAAAGTGTTACTCCTTCAATATGATTGGTCCAATAGTTAATACAGTAACACCCATATGTGTAATGCTGTGGTTGTTAACTGGTTGCTGCACACTAGACTTTCGAACCAGCCTCTTCAGAGTTCCTTGTGTACCATCACACGGCCTCTTGCCACGATCTGTGCCAAACAAATGCCATTTACCACTTACACTATAGACCTTATTGTGGTGACTTAAGTTTTACGTTGATAGGATACGATTGTCGACAAAAGAGAACAAAATGAAAATCAATGTGAGGAAGACAAAAATTGTTGGGTTTATGAAGAAGAAAGTTATGAGTATGGACTTACACAGATAGGAAGGGCAGGAGATATAGGAAGCTTCGGAATACAAGTACCTAGACATAATGATGAAAATAATAAATACCGGTAACCTTGACCTGCTAGAAATACTGCCTAGTATTATAATATACGTTTTATCATACTAAATGTGCAACCAAATTATCGTCTCTTGTTAACTGTGACATAATTAATTTAGCTTCGTCGTTTATTACTCAATCTATGAAATACGTATTTTAAGAACTTCTGTAGTTGCAGTATACAAAAACTGTAATTATTAGACTCCTGAGTGTATAAATGTGTTTAATTAACTTGAACAAAAACTCGGCAACCAATATAATCATTTACAATTTTTGGCACAGTTTGTGCAAAATCAGCTGTTAAGTACCCATGAATCTGTGTGCAAATGCTACTGGCCAAGTTGTCCATTGGAAGTGCGGGAGCTGGAGAAGGTGCAAAGATAGGCAGCCGAGTGGGTGAAGAATGAATGGTAAAGACAAAGGTAGGCTGGTTAGGATGAAGGTAATTTTTGGCCATCTGTGATGCTGAAGAAACTAGGGTGGAACTCGTTGAAGGAATAAATAATAGTGAAAGGGCTGGTTAAGATGTACAAGGTGGTAAATGAAGAGAGAGACTGGGATAAGTTAGGCTGCCTGTTAACTAGGCCAGAATATACAGGAAGAAGGAATAACAGAGAGAAGATCCTGATATTGAGGAGCAGAACAAAGTTCGGTAGGCAGTCAATGCTAGAAGGTTGGTGAGGGAGTACCGTGAACTTTCAGAGGAGTTGATGACTGTGAGTGTGGCTGGAAAGTTTAGGAGGGGATTGAAGAGGAGGTAACCGGTTGCCACTGAGTGGTTGGACAATTGCGACTTATCAGCATCGTCATCCTCAGGAACTTTTTTAAAAGTATATTATAGTATTCGCGACTGCGTTTCCTTCAGATAACAACAAATTACTGTCTAATTATTGATGACGTGCTATTTATGGTGTATCCCTCGATGTTCTCTGCACTACGTCATCCTCTGGGTTGTAGGTCTTCCCTGGGTCTGCTTCGGTTTCCGCGGTACTTCCACACACCGCCAACAGTCGTCTCAATGCAGAAACAGCCTTCCACGTCGTGTGTAGATTCCTCAGTTGCCGCTGCACGCGCTGTGTTGGGCCGCCAGATATCGCACGCCGGATTTGTACACGTCGTATTCGCCGAGCATACAAAAATCATTCTGGGTCATTCCGTGTCAAATCAACATACCCATTATACCTCACCATCTCAGATTTTGATGAAATTTTGCATACAGGTGGCATTCATACAGAATAAGAAGAATATATTTATTTTGAAATTATCACCAAGTTAATTTTAGAAAAAACACTCAAAATCACACTGCAGGCATAAATATAAATGACCATAACTCCTCTCCAAATTAAGCTACAAAGGTCTATGTGTTATTTTACAGCATTTTATATGGCCTTTTATATGATATGCAACACAATAATGTTTAAGGAAAAAAGTATTTTCTAAACTTTTTTAAAATTTAAATTTTAAATTATGAAAAAAGTGCATTTTTTAATTTTTTCAAAAAATTCTATAAAATTAATTGTTTGTGCTAACATACAACTATCTACAAAGTTTAAAAGTGGAGAGTTAATGGGTTCAAAGTAAAAAAACATTTCCAATTGTTCTTCGTTTTATATTATGTACCGTATTGTGAAAGTTTACAACTATCCAGATCTAGAAAATTCCCCTAGCAGTGCCTTGGGATTCTCATGGCTTTGGAATCCCCTTAGTATTGCTTTGGGATTCCCCTAGTTCTGATTCCTCTTGCTTTGCTTCAATGGGATTCCCATAGTTCTGGAATCTCAGTAGCATTACTTTGGGATTCCCGTAGCTCTGATTCCTCTTGCACGATTCCCCTAGCCCTTTCAGTACAGTAGTTTTGGCTAGTTAAGTCGGTATTTTGACGTACTGTAGCAGTGTAGATTCATAGTTATCGAGTACTTAAGTGTAAGTTTAGGTACTTTGCTTGTCTAAAAAATTAATTAATTGAATTATTATTAAATTTTATACCTGCTGAATTGAAAGCATCAATATTTGTTTTTGAAACAGGTAATGTGTTAAACTTAAGTTATCAGTAATTAAAGAAAAGGTGGGCAACTATATGAAATGGACCACAGTGAACCATTATTAAAGCTCAAGTGTATTAATCCATTAAACAAAAACAATCACAATATTAGGGACAAAAAAAAATTAAGGAATGTGACTAGTTGGATGTGAAGTTTGTTTCCTGAAATGCCAAAAGGGGGGAAATATGTGATAGCTGTAGAATAGAAATCTCAAAATTAAATAATGAAAATATGGTTGGTTCTTCTACTCGCCAGGCTAAGGACTCAAGTTCAGATTCTGATAAAGATCCCAGTTTTTCTGCAACATCACAGGTGATTGTTCCATTAAATATTTCACTGCGAGAGCTACGAGAATCCCCTATAGATAGGAAAAAATTAAAATCAAAAAGTTATGCAACCAGAAAAGTGAAAAAAATTGACTCCACGATCAAAAGGAAACTTTTTGAGTTGACAGAGGGTTCTTCTGAAGATGACAGTGAAGATTTAGACGAATCATCAGTTCTGCAAAACCTTAAAGCCAATTTTTTTGAGTACTACTAGTAGGAGCAAAAAGTTAATGATATTAACCTGTTTACCACCAAATTGGGGAGTACGAAAAATAATGCGAGAATTTAGGGCGCCTAACTACATGGTACGACAATCCAAATAATTCCTGGCTGGAAAAGGAATGTTGGAAAGCCCTAACTCTAAACCAGGCAAAACCCGTACTGAAGCAGTAGTTGATGCTGTGCATTTATTTTATGAAGATGATGAAGTCAGTAGAGCGATGCCTGGTGTTAAAGACTGTGTAACAGGTACTGAAGCAAATAAAGATAAATTAAAAGTTTCAAAAATACTTATTTTGTGCAATCTGAAAGAGGGTTACTCATTATTCAAGGAGAAATTTCCACACATCAAAATAGGTTTTTCAAAGTTTGCTGAGCTTCGTCCAAAGCGTTGTATTTTAGCAGGTTCTAGTGGAACCCATGCTGTGTGTGTACGTACAATACATCAAAATGTGAAACTGATGATTGAAAATTCAAAATTAGGTGATTTAACACATGGAGAATTAAAAACCTATAAAGATTGCCTACCGAAAATGTTATGCAATCCATCAACAATAGATTGCAATATTGGAAACTGTACATATTGTCCTGGTAATGCAGCAATACGGACCATTCTTGAGAAGTCATTTGAAGAGCACCTGATACAAAAGATCACATTTCGGCAGTGGATTTCAGTTGACCGCTGCAATTTAGAGATGCTGCAGAAATCATCAGCAGATTTCATAGATTTACTCTGCAACAAGCTGTCTCTCTTAGTCCACCATGACTTTATTGCAAAACAACAGACCTCTTTCATGAATCACTTAAAGGAAAATTTTAAAGAATCTGAATTTGCTATCACTCTCGACTTCTCAGAAAACTACAGTACGGTTGTACAAATGAAGCTCAAACTTATCACTGGACCAAGGGACACGCTACAGTTCACCCGTTTGTGATATATTATAAAGGAGAAAATAGAATTGATCATTTGAACTACGTTGTAATTTCTGACTGCGTAGAACACAATACTGTTGCTGTTTACACTTTCCAAAGAAAACTGGTTGAGTTTTTGATAACAAAATTTAAAGAAGTTCCTCAAAAGTTCTTCTACTTTTCCAATGGGTCTGCTGCCCAAAATAAAAATAAGGAAAATTTCATCAATTTGTGTTTTCGCAAGCAAGACTTCAACATATCAGCTGAATGGCATTTTTCAGCTACAGCTCATGGTAAAGGGCCTTGTGATGGAGTTGGAGGCACGGTTAAAAGATTGTCAGCTAGAGCTAGCTTACAACGGCCCTACAATAACCATATTATGACCCCTCTCCAGCTTTATGAATGGGCAGTAGAAAATATCTCTGGAATTAATTTTATATTTACTACTCAAGAGAATTACATAGAATCAGAAATATGTTCGAAAAAGCATTTCAATCAAGCAATTACCATCCAAGGAACACAACAATATCATGCCTTCATACCTGTTGACTCAAGCACATCAAAAACTTCTGTGAAAACATTTTCTGAAGCTACACATTCTTCACTTGTGACCATAACAAGTATCACCACACAAACTTCAAATAGAAGACATAAATGGATACACTACAGTTGTATATGACAAAAAGTGGTGGCTAGCATATGTCATGGAGAAGAATGAAGAAATTGATGAAGTGAAGGTAACATTTCTTCACCCGGCTGTACCATCACCATCCTTTTCTTATCCAGGGAAATCTGACATATTATGGATTCCACGCACAGATGTGTTATGTTTAGTAAACCCTGCGACCCCAACTGGAAGAATTTATGTGCTATCTGAAAATGACTCTCTGAAAACAAATGAGGCCGTATTCAAGCACTTCAATTGAACATCGCAATGTCAAATATGTAAGTGCTATTATTTTTACTTCAATTTTGTTATTATTTAAAACTATTGTGCAGGGAAATGTTGTTATACTTGAAGTTCCTAGTAGAAGTTAGTTTATTATCAAATTGTTTGGTTTAAGATACAGTGTATAGTAGAAAGTGAAATGATTTTATATACATAATCACAATATTTAACTGTATTATGTAATGCTATCAGTTGCTATCAGTATAGGCCTAACCTGTTTTACAATTTAAGGACTTAACTTTCAATTTTTAAACTATGAACCCATTAACTCTCCGCTTTTAAACTTTGTAGATAGTTTTATGTTAGTACAAACAATTTTATAGAATTTTTTGAAAAATTTAAAAAATTCACTTTTTTCATAATTTAAAATTTAAATTTTGAAAAAGTTTAAAAAATATTGTTTTTCCTTAAATGATATTGAGTTGCATATCATATAAAAGGCCATAGAAAATGCTGTAAAATGACACCTCATAGACCTTTGTAGCATAATTTGGAGAGGAGTTATGGTCATTTATATTTATGCCTGCAGTGTGATTTTGAGTGTTTTTTCTAAAATTAACTTAGCGATAATTTCAAAATGGGTCTACATGTCACTCTAAAATTTAATATTCTTCTTATTCTGCATGAGTGCCACCTCTATGCAAAATTTCATCAAAATCTGAGATGGTGAGGTTTAATTTTAATTAAAAATGTGTTGATTTGACACAGAATGACCCTACTAAGAACCCTGGGAAAATGGGGTGACTCCTTGGCCCACAACAGGAAACAAAGTCCTCTTCTTCTCGTAACCTTACTCACCTTGTCATTATTTCTTGCTACATATTAGGTTGTAAAATTCAAATTTTTAGATACTGTTAATTTGGAGGTTATGAAAACAGGCTACCATTTAAAAAAAAAATGTTCAAAATACAACCAAATTGCCTCGTATTCTTGATTTATTCTCGAAAATAATTTCCGACAAAGTTTCACAAATCCGTCACGGCCTTGCAGTACACTAAATCACTTGCTTTGGGCTCAGGAACTCACAATTTAAAGGCCAGACGGAAAAAAAACATCTTGAAGAAAATTAACAAATATAAATTTAGCGCTAATCATCTCCACACGAAGATTACAAAGTTCCCACATCTTATTAAGCCAAAGAAGAATACTGGGTGGTGGCAACCATACCCAGATGGCCTAATGGTCACACACACAGGTAGTAGAGTTATTGTCTGTCAAAAATAGGTTTGAAAGAAAATACTACCTCGGGCATTACCTGTGCATGTTATATTTACCACTATCGTTAACCTCACCACATTTCTGGGCTACTGCCCTACGGTTACTACTCCATATTTTCAGCACTGTACACGGACCGCTGCTACACTCTAGCTGCATCCGGACATCCCGAGGACCGGGGAGCAACTCTTACAAAACCAAGCACGTCACTGCTAGCGTCCGTCTCACCTGACCTTCACTGCAGCGCTCCTATTGGCTACCCAATACACACACCACCCTCTAGAGAGTAAATGAAACCCACGTCTCTTCATTATTGGATGTCCTGCAAACCTAATTGCATAATACTTGCAAACAAGAACCTCAACTTATTGCTACCCGGCCAACCGGCCATAACTGGATAAGTCCTCGCGCACATCTGCAGATACAAAAAAAAAAGGCTGCTTCTTCCTCGAGTTCCCAAAGCAACACAACACATCCACATGCATAAAAACCGAAATAATTAATTAACTTTGATTCTGGAGTTGAATAAATACTATGGATGTAGTTAAAATTAACACCTACGTGTATATATGAAATTAAAAATATAATTGGAAATAGAAATACAAAGAAAAAAGTAAATACATTTGTCTTATATCCCTACAAAACATGAAAAACCTACCGTGTTACACTGTGTGTTCTTAAAGATGTGGGTAAGTTGTGTAAAAAACTTAGCACTCTAAAGTCCATTGCCAAAAAACAGTCAGAATTTCTTAGTTCACAGAAGGAATGTCTTGAAGATGGTGAACTCATTGTTTTGTGTGACTTTTGTGTTGTGCAAGATGAGGTCCAGTCTTTCCATTGTTCAGATCAACAATTGTCATTGCATCCATTTGTTGTCTACTGAAGAGTAAATGGGAAATTACATTTGAAAATTTGTTTTGTTAGTGAGTGCGTAGACCACAACATTATATTGTTCTATACTTTCTTAACATTACAGACACAACCTAAGGTGCTTGATTATGTCTGTTAAGTGTATGATAATAACTAGTGGTTAGGGGAAGTAGTTGAACAACAATAGGAACGACATTGAAGAAGAGTACAGGATCCACTTTTTTCATTCTAAAGGGCTTGGAACTTTATTCAGAAAGTCTGATAAAAATTGACAAGACTTGGGTACAATTACAAGACATAGTAAAAATTGTGAACCCAACAGAGCTATGGTCACCACAAGGAAAGGGTCACAACATTACACCAACAATGAGTGATAACTTGTTGAAATTGTTCCTAGACAACTCCATTAATTAAAAGCATTCAGTTTACTTTATTTTATGACAATAAGACCTTAATATAAAATTATGGGTATGTATTTATGTTGTAATAAAACACCCAGTGAGTCATACAGTGCATATATCTTGTTAAACATCAATCATTTTATAGGCTTCTCAACAAACAACTTATACGAGTCTGCCATGTTTTATAACAAATACATGTCCATAAAAAATAAACAACATTTTCTGATGAACAAAAACAATGCACAAACTGGAGTTAATTACTTGTAGAAATTAAAAGTGTTTGTTTTTATTGACCTCCAACACCGTCCCTCAGTAAAAACCATTTCAACACACTACATCAGTCCAAGACTTGTTCTCAGTTTGGCAACTGGAGGTTTGGGCAGTGCCTTTGTTACGACATCAGCCAACTGATCTTCTGAACATACGTAGTGAAGCTCGACTAGTCTTACTTTTTCTTGATGACGAACATGTACGTGTTTAAGTAGTCTGTTTTCTGCATTGTTGGCCACAAAGATTGCCGACTGAATGTCTTTGAATATCTTCAATTTTTCAGTCACTTCAACTTTCTGTTTAGTAAAATACACGAACATAAAGTGAGAGAAATCATCCTTTAACAAAAGAAAACAATTTGATCCACCAATTGATGGCTCTTCCATGGGACCATATAGGTAAATCTGCATGAATGATCTCTCCAGTCTTTGTTGACTTAGAATCACTTTTCTTACAGCTCTTTCTTGTCTGCTTTCCTATTACAAATGGTTCACAAGTTGTGTTGTGGTCACCCAAGAATTTTTCACAATGAGGATTTAAAACTTTCTTAACTTGCTTCATATTCTGGTGTGCCATTCTTTCATGCCAAGAATGTAGGTCACAGTCATGAGAGGAAAAAACACACACAATACCGCCTGCTTCAAAGTTCATTTTGTACAATTTACCAACTCCATAAGCTGTTGTAGACACTTCGCCATTTTTGTTCAAGATCCGAAAGGTACTACCCTCTGTTTCTATCTTATAGCCTCTATCTGGGACAGAACCCACAGAAAGTAAAAATAATTTCATATTTGAGGAGCAACAAGTGCACCTTGCAATGTAATTTCGATCCACTTATTTTCACCTGTTTTTTATTTGAGCATTCAAATTTCTACCTTCCCCAAAGCACACACGCCATACTGTAGTCAATTCTTGGTAAGTAGTGAACAATTCATATTGACAACACAGATGTTCACTAGCCCCACTGTCTAAAACTAAGTATTAAGTTCAAGGCTGTCGCACAAAAAAGCGGAACTCAAGGCGACAACAGCTTCTTCCCTTCTGTCGTTCATACGGTCATTTGTGCCGCTGTTTCTATTTGCTGAACCAACTTGACCTTTCAATTTAAAGCAATCGTTTTTGACATGTCCCAGCTTATTATAGTAGTGGCAGCGTTTGAAGCATTTTGCCCTTACGTGACCTAATTTTCCACATTCCTTATAGGTAGAACTACAAGCAGCAGCAAACGCTAGTGATTTCTCTTAGTTTTCAGTAGCATTCACTCGTTCCTCTTCAAGTAACAGTCGTGCCGTTAGGTTATCCAACGTTCTTCCTTCTGCCGACACAGAATCCCATGCTGTCAAAAAATGAGAAAGTATTGATGAAATTACTACGAGAATTTTAGTCACAACCATGGTTTTTGAAATGTCTACTCCTTCATTTTTGCCAGTCTGTTTAATTTGGCTAACCAGTTCGTCCACTTCAGACAAAAATTTTGAAATTCCGTCACCCTTGTAATGCAAGTTGAAAAACTTTTGATGAAGCAGATGAATACTAACCTCAGATTTTTTCCATACACAATGAGTAATTTATTCTAAATCTCAACAGCCCTTTCACAATTCAATACTATGTGCAGTTTATTAGCTCTATACTATTACGTATTTATATTTTTCTGGCACATGTGTTATTATTTCTAATATGAGAGTAATTTGTGCCCGTTTCACGACACAATTTATTACAAAATAAGCAAAGGCATGTATCGTATCACTCAAGCGGGTCGCCAACGGCAACGGGCCTGATAAAGCCAAGTATCCTTGTTACCCCCACACCCGCAGTCGCAACACACGCTACTAATGGCAGATCAAACAGGGCACTCAAGGTACTACACTACTTTCAGGAATACTCTCATGTAGGCGAAAGACAGTGATTTAATTAATGACCATTTAAACGGTACACGGCAAAAGATTAACACA
>PNEQ01127178.1:0-15124 GCA_003012365.1 Medauroidea extradentata | reverse complement strand
TTTTTTTTTTTTTTAGCTCTTAAAATTTTAGGAATTTTTCAAGTTTATAAAATATAATTTTTTAGTTCTTAAATATTATATGTGCATTTGATTTGGCCAACGAAATATATTTATGACCAGCTAAATATTTGGTACTGCTAACAAAATTCAGCTATTTGCCTCAAACAAATCAAGGGAACTAAATAATTTGGTACGAGCAAACAAATATTTCTTTGCCCCTATACAAACAAACGATTTGGTTGATTCAAACAAATTTTGTTTGCACCAACAAAATTTTTTTCTCAGTGTATAATTGCATGTAAGTTAAATGTACAAGTGAATGAGTTAGGCAAATGAGAAGTTAAAAATATCAAACTTCAGTTAATAATTTAATTTCTAAATAATTACATAAAATGTGCGATCAACACAAAAACTATTTTAATGTATACTAACTTATCAATAATAAGAAATATATGATTTTAACAAAACATGTATTTATAATTACTAAAAACGTATCGATTGATCGAAAACGTTGATGATTAGTGTCTTTGGATGGTAGCTTTCTGTATTTGCTGCATATTTACCTTAGTCACCAACACCAGCGCTCAAGACTTTTAATTTGAGAGCCTACCAGATCTTGCCACTCACCTTTACAGCATAAGTTGAAATGACACAGCTCTAGTAAAGTTCTAGAAAGTTTAAGATAACAAACAGTACACTATTTATGAGCTTTATTAAATTATATAGACAACAATTAGAATTGTACGAACACGTACATGCGACATTACCAGTCAATACAAACATGTGTTGTTCTTGTATGATAATTATACAATTAAAAGGTTCAGATCAAAGAAAAACTAATTTGTATTCTTTAAAATAATATAACGTAATTAATACACAATATAGTTACAATAGTAGAAATTGATAACTTTGCTGACTTGACGTATTGCTAGTTTTAAATCATTTTGCAATAAGCTACATACAAACCATTTTATAAAAAATAAATTAATAATTACTGTATAATATTTTCGTGATATTTTTATTTGAAATGTGGAAATACATAGTCTCGTCCTCTCGATTCGTTACAAAATGTGGTTACGAAATTTTACAATACAGTGGAGATAAATTACAAAAAAGTTTATTCATATTAATGATCCTTTTTAGACGGCTACACTCTTAAATTGTAGTGTTGTTAGTACACTTCGATACATAAATTTTTCACTACCGCGTTTACAAAAAGTTTCTTGGTTAGTTCGGGTGGAGCGAAATTTCAACTTTATTAACTTCCAGGTGAAGCCTGCCTGAGACCAAAAAGTGAACTGAGCTCTTCGATTGCATGCATCCGATGATAAACTAGCTAACCTCTTTTGATCCAACAGCCTGGTCACGAGACCAAGAAAACTTAGTTATAGCTAACATGTTACAGATTGTAAAAGTCTCAACGTTTTCTTTTAGTAAAGGGGTCATAATTTGTATATTTCTTGTAACAAAGAACGTACAAAATATCACGAATAGTTGATATCAATTAGTAGTGATATGTTAATTTTTTGTAAATAGCTTAATACATATTTATAATTATTTAAATTAAAAGAAATTAGAATATATCTCCCTCCAAATTGTTATTACAGATTATGAAGGAATGGATAAAAATGCTGTATCTCTGTTGAACCTCAGCACATTATTTGGTTTTACGGAAGGGAAACCTTTTAATTAACAACTACGTCACTCTACTTGTTAAGAAGAAAATCTCACAACCGGAGTAATTAGTAAAGTAAACACCACTTAATTGAATACTACAGCTAGAGAAAAAACTCATTTACTGTTAATTTCTTGTTAAAGTGTGTTACTGGGAGTAAATACATATGGAGTGAGAGAAAAATGAGAGAGATAATCGACCATTTTGAATGAATTATCTAAGCACCCTATTGATGTATTTATATTTTATAATTTTATGTAATTAGTTATCTTCGTCGCACTTACATTCATAAGAATTTTTACTTTCTTCAAATTCACGAAACCAAAACTAATTAAAATAATCATCAAGGCTGTACATAAGATCTTTCCCAGTAACATAACTAAATCATTAACATAAGTTAACGATCTTAGAACGAATTCCACAGCAATATTCCATAAATGTTGCAAGAAATGGTTACTAAGACATTGATAACCAACAGTTACAGAAAAGATCCGGAAAATATAAAAATATTAAAATCAGCAGCAAGTATATGCATCTGTCAGTAAATATATAAATATTTTTTCTATACATAAAATAGTTCACTGTTGAATGACTGACTGACCGACTGAAATGTCAAACTTCCGCCCAAACTGCTTGACCTAGCAACATGAAATTTTTGGGTTGTTACCGCTCAGGTCGTACGGCCCTGAGGGGATTAAAAATTTATGAAATAATATATTTTCGTAGTATCGTCGATATAACTAGAACTCGACTACCTATCATCAAGGATTTTACTTCAATGGGACCTTCGTTAAAATGTATAGGAGCCAATTTCAGGATATTTTGTAACTAAAACTTTAAGAGGGCGTGGTACATGATTCAACGATAAGATTATTAATCTATACCTGCAGGTTTCTTTAAACCAATTTGCGAAAGCTAAACAATAGCAATCCTAGACAATAGTTTTAACCAACGTTTTAAACACAATTGTTTCCAGTGTTACGAACTTCTGAGGTACAATCTCTGACGCTGGAACCTCGTGCATTTAACTCCAGCGCAAGAGATCACGCGTGACGAATTAGTAATTCTAGATAAATATTTACTCATAAAGTTGGAAAATACCATTATCTAGGATTGTCATTTGAGTAATTTGTATCATATTGGCTTCGAAAAAAAATAGTAATCAATCGATGTTTTCAGCATTTATTTATCTACCACGCACTCTTAAGAGGGTAAAGAACTGAAATGAGTTTCTGATTAACTGTCTACATATCGAATCATTTAGAACAATGAGTTGCTTTTCATTTCAAAATTATGCTTCTATAAATACCAAAACCATGGTAATAGGATTTTTCGAAATTCGATCCCAAAGCAGCAAGAAGGAAACTATTCTTTATATGAATCTTCTTTAAAGCTGGAAGAAAATTGACTCGTGAATTTCACTTCAATTGCATGCGCATACAAATGGCCGAGAAAGGACTCCAAGACGTTTTTGAAATTCAATGAATTTGTGGTGGTTTTAGATTATTCCTGTATATTTATTTGTGTTGTACTCACCAATCATTAGATGTTAACACAAATAAATGCACAATATATTTCAACAGGGCAAGCAGTGTTTAAATTTAATAAAAATATAAAAAAACATTACGACAAATACTACAATGGTTATCGACAGTAATCATAATTAAACTTATTATATATTAAAACAATAATTTCAGCCAGTTCGCTACAACCTTGCAAATTCATCATGCTGCAATTATTTAACCAACTCATAAATTTACATTCAGCAAATTATCTAAGCCCTCCATTTGCGCAAAATTCACCACTGAACAATATTAATATACACGTCCACACATTTGATATACATGTACAAGTATGCAGTAATTAGTTTACATATAAGTCAAACAGCGGGAAAATATTCAATAATTTACATAATACTTTTACCTAATACTCTGTATAGCCCTAATATCCTGTACATGATCAAATGCATAGCAAATTTATTAATACAATCCACATGAAATTCATTTACGAAACGCTTTCTACGATCGTCTAACAAGTTCTCATGAATTACTACTAATGCGTTTATATGCAAGCAAATATAAATTTAACTACCCAGTCAGTCAATTAAAGTGGTAATAAATAATTTTTTATTATTTTATTATTGTGTTCAATTTTGAAAGCGTCACACCAAAAATTAATTAGTAGTGTGGCATGGTGCATTCAGTTCAGCACGTGCAGTTCACACCCTCATCCAAAGCCTTTCGACGAGTAGGAGAATGGTACTCCTCAGTCAAAGCACTGTCAGCACAAGGTAACTAATATCAGTTAGCAGGTACCATGACAGCCTAGTCGGCAAAGCTCGCATTGGCGCAGTTGTCGATTGTCACAATGAAAGTAACTCGCGCATAGTTTAAGTTGTCAAATGCGGTATTTACACCTGGACGATAACACACACTGCAGCTGCAGTCTATTCAGAAAATTGTTATGTCTCAATTTCCACTAACTGCCAATCTACAAAGTTAAATATATATATATATATATATATATATATATATATATATATATATATACACACACACACTTACTTAAGTAAGTACACTCAGCTCAAACTATGTTGCGTAAAACTAACAGACTCAATCTGTACGTCCGTCCATGGCTATTTGTATTCTTGACCAAGCCTATCATGTCGAGAATAAGTTTGCCTCATTTACTCTCACAAACTTAATTCACACGTGAATAAACACATATACCCGACAAACAGGATGACACCGTGAAGAATATCACGAATCGCACACTTCGTATCAGTTCACGGTCGTAAGTGTCCCTCGTAACCGCCTATGCTGATCCTTAAATGTTTTTTTGGCGCACGCACTTTGATCACTACATTGGCCCCTGCACCGCCCGATTAATACTTCTGCGTGCACATGCCAGCCAACCTCCACTTCTGCCAGTGGTTAATACTCCGCTTCTTCTCCGATCAACTACACATCGTCGACCTACTTACCTACCGTGCACACATCGCTGCGCACCAATCCCTCAGGCTCATCCCAGCTCAACATGGAGCACACACGCATATAACACACCTAGCAATATTCTAGCCCACCACAAGCCCATGTGACATCGGACATCACAGTCTCCCCTTTTTACTCTGCATTGACAAAACAAGGGTGTCTGCTCATTCGATAAATCAGCTACAATAAGTGATGGATACCTTGAGACATCAACCACTCATGAAGCCAAACACAACCAATGACTACAAAATCCCCATTTTAAACCCCCCCTTAATACACGAAAAACACTATAATACCAAAGCCAAAATAACTCTGATCGTAGCGTTAGATAAGAAATTCAAGATACTCTAGAACACGGCCACATCTTCATCAGTACACCTCTTCACATGGTTTACACAATCTTGCTTCCATTCATAATGCCCCATAGAGTGATGAGCTACATTTGGTTCGGACATAATATTAATATTTAGCATGGGAAAGGTATTCAAATCTACACTCTACTTCTGTTTCCTGTAATCTAGAACTAAATGTCACGTTTCTGGCGCCTTCTTCACTAGAAAGGCAGGTGAGGCATAGGCTGACATTCTTCGACATATATAATTACCTGTTGCTCCAAATTTATGATATTATGTCGAAACACTTCTAACATTGTTTGGGAACACTTGTAGGGGACACATTTAATTTGGTCCTCATCTGTTTCTTGTGAATTTTCTAAACCATATTGTCCCATTTTCCTAATTTAGTACCAAGTACATCCTCAAATTGAGGTATTAATTTATGCTGTCTATACAGTTGCTTTGCTGTCAAATCGTTGCACTGAGTTTTCATTCCCACACATCCATCCACATTCTTCTCCTTAACTTTGCCCTTAATATAATTGGTAATCTCCTGATTAAAATTTAAAATAATGATTTGTACAAACAATTAATAAATGATTCAGTCTCCTGCAAAAAAAATCGTATCCCAATACAGAAACATAAATAAGTCCTCTATCTATGCAGAATTCATATTTCCCAACAGAAATTCCAAAATTTTACATGTAAGTTCTAGCATGACACATCGTTACATTTGCAACTTGTAGGGTAAGGCCCCTTTCATCGCCCATTTAAGACTTCAAATCAGGAATATATTTTATTAAGGCACTCACAAACCCTTGGCCCACAAAACTCGCTGAAGTTCCGGCGACTTTCAGTTACCCTTATGTTTTCATTTAAAGCTTGCATTGCAGCACCTTCATTCACTGGCTTACTCTCCCTTGTTACCGCCACTAGCTCCTACCCTGAAAAGTAGCAAAATCGGGCACTCCGTGATGCAGAATCCACATTTCTAACAATTCATACCTAAATATAATAACAATCAGATCAGATCCATATTTTTCCAACTCTCTTTATAAATATGGTCAGATTTCAAAACATATCACAGTCCTATACCAGACTAATGTTGTTACAAAACCAACTTGCTACCAAGAACGGCATTTCTTTGTACTTCCAGGCAACAAATTACTACACATTTTTATTATATTTTATTTTCTAAAAAAAAAAAAAAAGTTAACCTCTCAAATGTGTGTAGCAGAGGGCGCAGTTTTATTGTGGTGTACTCATTAGCCAACATATAATAACACACATAAATACACAACAAATATTTCCACAAGATAAGTAATGTTTAAATTTACTAAAAATAGAGAAAATCACACCAAAAGGCTACAATGACTATCAAATATCACACTCAGAATGGGATGATTTTAGATAATTATTGACAACTAAATTTATTTGAATATTAAGAAAATATTTTACACCAGTTTACTATACGTAGCAAATTCGCTTTGCTGCAAATATTTAAGCAACTCATAAATTTACATTCACCAAATTACCCAAGTACTCCATCTTCTCCAAATTCACCACTGAACACTCTTTTAACACGTACATTTTTTTCATTTGATATACATATACACGTATACAGTAATTAGTTTAAATGTAAGTCAAGCAGCGAGAGTGACATTCACTACTTTGTATCATGCTTTTACACACTACATCAGTTCCCCTTAATTTCCTATACACGATTAAATACATTAAATAAACTAATACAATCCACATTAAATTCGTACATGAAACACTCTCTAGGATCGTCGATTAAGTTCTCACGGAACACTGCACATGCATTAATATGCCAGCAAAACCCTATTTTACTGTCCAGTATGTAAACCTAAAATCGCATATTGCTCCTATTAATAATTTGATATACTTTGTTTCATATGTCCAACTTTGTAAGCGTCACAGAGGTAGGTAGCATATTTCCTTCCCCAAACATTAGTTAGTAAAGTGTCACAGTGGCGAGTAGGAGAATACGCGCAGTATCAGCACAAGAGAATGAAATTACAACAGAAGACACCATGGCGATCTATTTGGAAAGATCGTATCAGCGCAATTTAAAAATGCATCGAGTTTCACGATGGAAGTAACACGCGCATAATTTAAGTTGTCAAATGCGGTATTCACACCTTGACGATAATACACACTATAACTGCAATCTATTCAGAAATGTGGTATATATAATTTACTAAGAACTACCAATCAGCAAAATTATGTATATATAATCTATACGTGTGTAAATATACGTGTACACACATACAGACACATGCTTTGGTACATTAAGCTCAAACTATGTCGTATTAAACAAACGTCCTCAGTTTTCATGAATAATTTCGACGTTACGTGGCACAAATGTTTGGAGCTGTGATGGACGGTTCGTGAGGTTCAAGGCTCGAATTATGTTTAAGGTTGTGCAAGCTTGCGGTTCTGACACTTAAATTGCGAGTCTGTTTAAAATAATGCAACATGAATGAAGTTCTTAGAAGAGGTAACTATGAACCATGCAGTCCCGCTACCCGTTGATGTTCGCTGACAGCACATCAGACAAGATTAACCTCAGGGTTGGGGCACCACATATGTTTCCGCAAAACCTTAAGTCACCATAACTTCCTAGTGGTACTTACGTTATATTCTCTTGTCAGAACTGTAGGCATGTTACATATTTGTTGACTACACCTAGTGCCGTGTGTCCAAAAACTTAGGTTTGGAATAACTTAAAATAACTGTCACTGTTGAATGAAATTTGACATTTTTGTTGCTGAAGTACAAAATATGGCTTCCTTGAAGATATTAATACCTAAAAACTGTGCAGCACTATAAGCAACGCCCAGTCCGGCCATGAATAATTCTTTAGTTAAAATGAAGCATCGAAATAAAATTGTATAAAATATGTGACAGTTATTAATTGTGACAGTCCAAATGCTCTATTGTAAAATGTTTCTAAATAACTTTAACAATGTATTCATAATCGAATTGTATTATACTCGATTAATTAATTTATTTATGCTCAGCAGCGTAACTTTACATATACTAGAGGTATTGTACAAACTTTATATGGATCATTATGAATAATATTTATGAACATTTAATGTATACGCCTGAGTTATTGCAATTTATGTAACTCATACATTATTATTACATATTTTGGCACATTATATATGAGCGCAATTAAACATTTTGGCAGTTATGAGTTCCATTTCATAGATTTATGACGATAAAATTGAGGTTAACTTGATGATAGTCTTACTTGTAATTTTTTAAGTGTTTTATACTTACAACTGTAAGAAGAAGTAAAAAGCATTAATAATAAACCTACATTCCTCAACGTGTGTGCACGTAAACCATACTATTTAAATAGGCCACGTAAATATAGAAAAGTAAAATAATAATGTTATTTTGCTGACATGCTATCTTCTAGCATGATGAGATTACAGTATGTTAGACTACGTTAGTAAAAATTTAAAGAGTTAAATATGTAATGAATATATTTGCCTTCTATCAGTCCAGCAATTTTTAAAATCCCAGTATTAAAATTATGTATACGTTACATGAAAAATTGGAAACTAGGATATGTGCATTACTAAACACAACATGAAACAATACACTACAGTCACGTTAACTTAATAAGTAATTAATATGTACCGAGTCTGAAGTACGAAACATAATCTCATATTATATTATATGTAATAAAGTGTAGTTGGACTGTAAACTGAATACGCTATGAACAAAATACATAAAACGGGAGTCTCTGCACTAGGCACTACATGTGTACCGGGTTCATGAAATTCAGATTAATACTTCCTTTACGTATCTCATGTGATAAATACATTTCCAAAGGCTCGCCACCGTGTAAATATAAGCACGCCACCAACAAACTTCATTAAGTAACATTTATGTTACTCTGTGTTACATGTTCATTCATTTATGTTCAATGTTGTAATCATTCTTTGGACATCATTTATGGTAAAAATAAAAAACGGTAATTTTGGTATAATGAACACACAAAAATTGTCGAATTTCAAGGTAATACATGTGTGAGGAGTTAAGTGAAATTTTAAATGATTGTTTCGAAAATATTTCATTTGGTATAAAAGTTATGCAAGTTGCCGACATTTCTGAGAGCAACATGCCATAATCAAAATATATAAAAGTAGTGCCGCTTTACTATCTTTACTAACTAATCAACTTTGATTCAGTATTGATATACTTTTATTCAAATATCTCGTGTGTTGTAAAATAGTTACAATTGTCACAATTTGTATAATATAAACACTGCATGAACTAAATACATAAACGTCAATACAACTTACTAAGTACTGTATGAAAACCGGAATCGATGAAATTGTGAAATATGGGGTTCCTTATATATCTCGAGTGACCAAAGAATATTAAAATGGCTTCCATTTCGAAAATATTAAACTGCGTTACCGAAATACACAAAGGTCAAGTCAGTTTAACAAATTTTTATTTAATTCTGAAACAAATTTTCATAACGGTTGTATTATGCATAAATGTAAACATAGCCGCCATATTGGAAATATTGAAATGGTATGAACCAAATAATGAAAGTCAAGTCACCTTACTAAGTAGTTTATGTGCACTGATTTTAAATAAAATTTGAAATATACTTCCTTATATATCTTGTGTGATAAAAAATGTTGAAATTGCCATCTTTTGATAATATGAACAAGCAATTAACGAAATACACAAGTCACAGCAGATTAATCATTATTATACACGTACAAAGTTTGGAACATTCTGTCCAATGATTCAAAAGTTTTAAGGGCGAAAACACACACAGAAAAACAGACAAAACGTTATCCCATAAATAAATATTTCCTTAATAAATTGGACTAAAAAATTAAATAAAGATATAAAAATACGTACATTTGTAAATTCAGCCCTTAAGCATTTCGGTTATGAAGATTATCGAATACATATGTTGTAAAATGACACATACAGGATAATTCAAATTAAACCGACACACTTCGAGAGGTGATTCCTGACGACGAAGTATGTTGAAAACTAATACAACTTACAGCCTAGAGATATAATTAAGGCCGGATCAGACTTTTAAATTAAGAGGTGAGATAATGCTTTGTGAAAGTAAATAAGAAACCTTGTGACATCAAAGACCACTTTTTCATATAAAGTTAACGTAAAGGAAGCTTTAAAAGTGTTGTTTTGCGTTTTGTAAAATAATCCCTCTAACGTTATTAAAATAGTATTAGAGTTATTGTAATTGTTCGAAAAATGGTAAGAGTGAATTTTAATAAAAATTTTTGGATAAATTAAGAAACAAAAGTTTGATTGTAACACAAAAGGTCGACTTTGTCTGACACTCTTAGGGCTTTCGTTGAAATTGATTTCGTAGTCTTTTCACAAGTTAATTAATAACGCCTTGCTGTGTAACGTACGCAATGCGGGTTGTCTACCACTCGGGCGCAGTGCTGTACACTTCTGTTTTATGGGCTTTGAAGAGGTAGTGGACCTCGCACCCGAGTAGTGCTGTAGCGGGGTGCGCTAACTATTTATACTTACGTATTATTAGAAATGTTTCCATTGCGTTTGTCTACGAAAAGAAGACACACTTCAAAATGTGTCCTTTTGATTTTAAAATGTCATTCACTAAGTAAAAACATGACTTCCAAGATACTCAAAAGTGCTCAAAATTACTTTTCCACGCTGCAGTAACTGACAAAATATCAACCGTGATCGCATAACATCATAGAACCTGCACTGTACTTCACCACCAACTTTCCACAAATAAAATAACAGGGTCATCGCTTGACGTCCCGTTGTAAAACAGTTTCTACCAAACACTGCAGCTAGTTCAGTCCTTCGCCTCTAGAGGCGGTGAGGCGTTTGACGTACGGGTTATATTCGACTTATCGCCTTCCCCGTTTCCGTGCCTCATACGTAAAAAAAGTTAGCATCCACTAACTCTTAAGCCGTGTATTTGGTGTAAATGTTTACAGATTCGCCGAGTGATGACTAAAATAGTACCATTATTAACAATGGCATGTTTGTAATAAACATACTAACATGATCGTATACATTTCTAATTTTTAATGTCTGTCCTGGTCTTAAAACTAGCGTTGGTGCGGTGTTAATGTTCACGGAATGTGTTACATAGTTGTTTAAAGAGGTGTCCTAGGATATCTGCGCTCAACTGACGATGCCGATGAAAGGATTGTCAGGTTCAAACCAACATTATCTACTTTATAAAATATTCTTTTATGTAGCGCACTTATACCCATAAAGTCGTCAGATGATGGCATTTACTGAACTAAATGTAGTCCCTAAACCATTCCTTTGCCAACTCAGTATGGCCTTTAGTGTCGTACTAGAAACTGGGATCGAACCAGCGACTCTAGTTTGTTACAAGAGCTAGATGCTACAACGATCTATGCCTAGAACACTCGAAGTAAGTAGGAAACGCACATATTTGACGCCATAAATTTCCTGCAATCGTTTCTCAGGGTTTTCGTTTACGAGACACTTTTAATGGTCTAACCAGATGTTAACAATCATATAAGAATTGAACATGCCAAATATATGTAACTTTTTCATTTGCTGTAACAATCTTAATCAGGCCGTGTTGTAATATCAGCATACAAGGGTAAACGGATTGCGTGCTTACTAGCTATGTAACATATTGAACACAATAGCTTGTATGGATATGTGGCACATGTGCGCTGACGCAAGAGAAGGCATTGCGATGTGTATTTGCTAAGCTGGAGCAGTGCATTCTACAGTGAAGGTGGTACAACGTCGTTTACACTGGAGCTGTTTACATGGACAGGACCACAGATATGATGTTGGCTTACAGAGCAGCTCATGAAAGCAGTCGTTCCGCACGTCGTATTTATCCAGAGCGGCTTCCAAACCTACGTGTCCCATATCATACCACATTTTTGTATGCTTATCGGAGGCTGCGGGAGAGTTAACCAGGGCTGACTGGCAGGGTCATGGTCGAGCTGTGAGGACGTCTGTCTTGTGGGTACGGATGTTACGTCGAGTGTAGCAGAATCCAGCGACCAGCACACGTGATATAGCGCACATATAGCGAACATGTCAAGCAACTGTGTGGCGTGAACTTCACGTCACAGTTGGCGACAAACATTATCTTCACCAACGAGGAATGTTTCACACGATATGGTGGGTTTAACTCGCGTAATATACATTTGTGGGATTATATAAATCCAAGAGGCGCATTTCAATGTGGCCATCAGGAACTATTCCAGGTCAACTTATAGGCGGGAATCAGCCAGGACTGTTTGATTGGGTCATACTAGAGAATGTTCCACGGGCTGTAAGAAATTGTATGTTGCGCGCGATTATTTGAACACAATGTTCGCAGACAATTGGCTAGGGCCAGTAAAGTGGCCTGCACGTTCACCAGATCTGTCAGAGCTCGACTTCTTCTTGTGGGGCTACATGTGTTCACTTGTTTATGAGACTCCAGTGAACAGCGTATAAGATCTGGTTGGCCAGATTTCATTCGCCGCAGGCTACATTGCATATATACGGGGGTTATTTTCCCGCGTGCGGCAATCACTGACCTGCACATGTACTCTATAAATCGAAGTCAATGGTGGACATATTGAGCATTAACTGTAAGAATAATACAAGAGTAAGGTATGACACGGCTTTGTCTGCAGTCGTGTCAATATGTAGTCCTATGTATTGAGAGAGGTTTGGTCAGCACTTAACATCGAGGACTTCAGCGCTGATGAGGGGAGACTTCATGTGAGCAGCGCCGGAATGAAAGAGCGGGGGAAACGGGAGATCCCCGAGAAAACCCGCCGACCAGCGGCATCGTCCGGCACGTGGAAAAGTAACCATAATTTGTTTATCTGTCATTAGAAGAGAAATATGAAACCCAAAATTAAAAACATGTTAAAAGAAGAGTTTATAACGAGTAGTATAATAGTAAGCTGTGTCTTATTTGTTCTTATTTTTCAGAAATAGGGAGAATAACATTACTTAAAAAAGTAAAATATGACAGGTGATAAAATTATGATGATTATTTTTTTTAATTTATCTGTTAATTACTTTTTTATTTTGTCTACACCGCAATGGCCATTTTGTGAATTTGATGATTAATCGTGCAAAAAACATGGGACTTATTTTTTTAATATGAGGAAAAGACGTGTTATCTGATGTGCAAAAGTTGAACAGTGTTTCACACAAACATATAAAAAATTAAAATGTACGGCTCCAACGCTCTTAGGGAAGTTTTCTTGCACCAGAGCACGGATTGAACTGTCTCCGCTTATACATGAGATAAGGAAACATATTTTCTATTGTATCTTAAGGAAATTTACACAAAACTAATTTAACGAGACCTAAAACAAATCTGATTTATGAAACAAACAAGTCAAGCATTTATGAATTGATAAGTATATAAACATTTATTTTCGTGTACGTGAAGAGAGTTAAATCAATGCATTGACATTCTTTTCTTTTAAATTTTAAGTACTATTTAAAAGTTTTTTTGAGACTCTTCTGAACACATTTTATTCTGTGTACCAAATGTTTACTGTTAGGAGTGAAAACTTTGATAATTAGTAATGCACAATAGCTAATTATACTATTGCAAAGCTGTATTTTTCGGGAAAGAGATCGGTATTTTCATTAATTTTAGCGTAATTATTTCACTCTTGCGTTAGTTTTCTCCAAGCATCGGTTTTGAGTCGATTAAAAATTATTTTTTTTCATTACCGTTTATTTTCACGTTCCAGTAACTCGCGTACTGTGGAACCGTTGCTTTTCAAAAATAGTCACTGACTGACGGACTGAATGATTGAATGATATACTGGCGTATCAAGCTGCGAACCAAACAGTAGGATATAGAAATATAGAAGGTTTTTTATGTGGGTTACCCTATGGTCTTATGTGAGTGCTAAGAAGGCATCTTCCGAAATTCGACCTCTCAGTGATAAAAAGTTGTGAAATGTGTTCTCGGAGAATCGTCCATATAACTCTAGCCCGACAGCCTATGGGCATAATTTTTCTTCAGTGGAACACTTAAAAAATGCATTTCAAATAATTTCAGGATTGTCTAAAATTATTTTTTTAGGGTGAAAAAATTGTTTTGTATTTTTTATTAATTGTCGACATATATCGAACCATTAGTATTAAAGAATTGTTATTCATTTTAAAACTATGCTTTTCTAAAAACCAAAAAGTTGTTTACGGACTTTTCGTCATTCACATCCCAGGTAATAAACTGGGAGGAAATATATTTTCATGAATCACGTACAAAGCTCGAACCCAACAAGATATCGTCGTGATTTCTTTCTACTTGAAGACGTATACAAGTGTCTAATTTAGGTCTTCAAGACATATCACTTTAACTGGCGATTTCGTCACTGGTTTTATGGATTCTTGGATTTCCCTATGTTCATATACTCGATATTCGAACTCTAGCATTGGCCCAATTGTATTTAGTTTAGTAAAGTCTATTAATTTCACTGCCCTTTATCATGTTCTTCGGAGCACTTGGATTACCTCGAAGTTCAAACCTGAAGCTAAGAAGCAATGCTTCTGTTATACGTCTTTCAATGTCACCAATGGCGATTTGTGTAATTGTGCTGCAAAGCTGCAGCCCTCCCTGATTACTTGGAGATTACAGTAAATAATTGTCATTCTCACAGCGTGTGTTATAGAAGATAATTTATAATTATATCTTTTGAACTACCTACTAGCCAAAACCGTCAGCCAAACGCGAAGTCTGAGGAATGCGAGAATGTTTTAAAGATTCACTCGAGTATGCGTTTGAACTAGGCAGGGCTGTGCGGCTCGCAGCCCGCCTGTCCTTGGTAGCACATGCGCAGTGATCGCCCTGGTCTGGTGAACCATGGAAGAAGAGGAGCGGGGGTGTCTGGCATCTAGCGGGTTTGTGGGCTGCCAGGCTCGCAGCCCGTCTGTCCTTGCTAGCACATGCGCAGTGAGCGCCCTGGTCTGGTGAACCATGGAAGAAGAGGAGCGGGGGTGTCTGGCATCTAGCGGGTTTGTGGGCTGCCAGGCTCGCAGCCCGTCTGTCCTTGCTAGCACATGCGCAGTGAGCGCCCTGGTCTGGTGAA
>PNEQ01127174.1:0-15880 GCA_003012365.1 Medauroidea extradentata | reverse complement strand
TATATATATATATATATATATATATATATATATATATATATATATATATATATATATATATATATATATATATATAGGAAAATTGATAGCATATTAAATAAGGGCTCTATTTTAAATAACAAATAGCATAGTGTACATGCAGTAGCTTCTCTATTTGTTCTTATGGTAACTACATAATGTACGATTTCGTTCCAAAGTGCAATTCAAATTATAAATATTTTTCGCTATACAACATAACGCGATTTTTTTTTACCCGAAAATATTTTCAATAAAACTCTGTTTCAATAACTTGTATATTGTAGAATTCTTTTTTTTTTCGAGTTGTTTCAACATATTTCAGTATTTTACTTGCTGTCTGTGAATGTGTGTGCGTGTCGATGTGTGCGTGTGAACCATGAAGTATCTGTGTATGTTAAATATTTACAGTTTACGTTTTTAAAGCTTGAATTCATAGTGACAGTAAACTGTAAATTGACTTCAAATTCCAATGCACTGAACAAAAGATCGATTGCTTCAACCAAACATAATAGTTTGGATGAAACTGTTGGTATCTCAATTGCATTTAAAGAATAAAGTATCATCGGAGCCAAAACACAAACAACTATGAGATAGCAAAAAAGTTTACCGTGAAATATCTTGACATGCACATGAACAATTCTCTGTCGCTTCGTTCACAGTTCGCACTTGCATGGAGTATAGTGAGTTTATTAGGATGACAATATAAATTACATAATAAAACATCCCAGTTTGCATTGATAGTAAAAAATATACGTTTTACACGCTCTGCAGTAAAAAATATGTTATATGCAGAAAAGAAAAAAAAAGAGGTTGATTACCTTACTGCAAAGTAATATTGTTCAAAAATAAAAAATAAAAACATATTTGACTTTACTACATTTTACCTTTAAAAAATATTCAGTGAAAACAGTTTTGTTTGGTATGAAATGTTATAGTTGTTTAAAAAGCAACCTTCTTTTAAGAGAAAAACTTATTTTGTCATAAAATCACTATTAAAATATTTAATATAGTTGTAACATACATTTTTGTTATCTTTACTTTAAATGGTTTTAATACCAGGAAGATAACTTAAATCTCGAACATGCCTGGGTAATAAGTGCTCTGCCTCGGGCCAAATTATATTATTATTATTAATCATTACAAGGCGTTTAACGATGCAGAAAAACTTTGTTTTATTTTGTTTTAACTGCGATGAAAAATTTCAAATAACAGAAATCCTCATCATTAGAAGTGGGAAAAAAGTTTTTATTTAATCAGGCGCTCATCTAAGTACACGAGAGTAATTATTTTTACTCGTAGATGTTAAGGTTTTTTAGTAACTAAGTTTATGTCGTCTGTTATATTTACTTTGTACATTTAAACTGTAATTATTTATATATTTCAGTGCTCAATCTTTACAAAGGTAAATTTTCTGAGATAATTTTTTTTTAGATGCTTTTCGTAAAAGAGAATATTTTGCGTTCAGAAAACCACAGTTACTATTTTCTTTCTTTATGTACGGTTTAGATTTATAATTGCGTTTTTACGTTAAACTTATTTTGTGGCGCAAAAAACAAAACAAGTAAGTTTTACCAACTTAACTGTATCACCCACTATTAAATTTCTCCTGTAAGTGTTGTAATATAATAACAGCGATCGTGTGACTACAGCTCTGATTTGAATATAAGAGATCAAAATTTATCACATTGTGCAAAAAAATACAATGTAAAGAGATTAGCTTTCTAACGATTCATATATGTATATGTTGTTTCGTGTTGCCCGAGCAGTGAATATATACGCAAGATTAGTTGAACCAAATTGGGTTCGCGCATACCAAACAATTTGTTTATGGCGCATAAAATATTTTGTTCCTGGGAAAAAAATTCTATGCTGTTTTCATTTTTTTCCCCAAGTGCAATATTTCCTCTTTACGAATACATATGGCTGTGCCATTATTTATTTTACCGAGACATTGAATAAATGATGAATGACCGAGATTCAAGACGGGAACGTCTTACTTTAAGGGTGTTCACGTTGCAAAAATGCGTAATAAGTATTATATTAGTACGACATAAAATTAGTTTAAAATACTTTATTTGTGGCTATATTTTCCTCTTGTGGGACTATTTAGCTTCGTAGTCTTTCTGTAGTGAAATCTCAATGTCAAAATTCGCAAGTTACGAGAACATACAATTAACCAAAAGTAACTGATTCACTCGAACGAAATCATTTACACTAAAAGGAGATATTATGGGCCGTATGCTAAAAGGTTGAAAAAGTCACAATAGAGTCCTTCTGTATTTTTTAAAAATTGCCATAAAGGTAGAAAATATTCCTTACTTACCGAGTATTTAAAATTACAAATTAATTTTACTGTGTGCTCTTAAATATTTTAGCATGTGACCCATAACATATTTTCAGTGTAAATTATTTAATTCGGGTATGTAGGTTGGTTTATTTATTTATATATTCCTGGAACTTACAAATCTTCACTTTGTCGTGCCGCTATGGGAAAACTGCGAGAGCTAAAATATTTTATAAGAGAAAAATTTTAGTCACAAGAAACCTCTACTAAACGAACACTATGTTGTAAAAATATAAAATTATGCAGTTTTGCCATGTCATTGCCTTTAAGGGAAGCTCATTGACATCGACGGACAAGACGGACCGTTGATGAGCGATTCGTCACTCTACGTCATTGTATATAGGCCCTATATATATATATATATATATATATATATATATAGGCCCTATATATATATATATAAAATAAATTTCAGGAGAGTATTTTGAAGAGTGTGACACACAAGTGAATTCAGCTATTTAATACCAAAAAAAGAAAGTGAATTTTTGACCGACCACAGACCTGGTGCTATATGTTCCTAGAAAGAGTTTAAGTCTGTTGTAATGTTTATGGTAAAAAGTGAATTTTGAGATCAAGTGGACATAGTGTCGGATACCTCCGAGGTACAGATATATATGGCTCGTAAATACATAACACGTAGATGTAAAGGCCAACAACATTATACGTTTTGACTTTTGTATTTAATCTGGTAAACAAATAATTTGTTTGCTCGGGTAAATATTAATTTCACTTGACTCAACCATTTTTTTAAAACTTCTTTCACTGTATTTGTTGAATGTACGCGTTATCATGCAGACATAATTTCAATGCAATATTTAAATTGTAGCATTTATTTTCTTTGCATAAATTGTCGCTTTGCCTACCTACCCAGCTTTCAGAAATCTTCAGTAAGGAATCGTTGGTCCTATCTAAGTAGCGCATAATAAGTGGATTATAACTCAACGTTAAATGATGACACCTTTTTTTCACTGAAGACGTCGAAATTAGCAGTGATAAACATCTACAAAGAATCCAACATTGGAACACGAAATCGAACACAATTTTGACGATTAACTCACTGAGAGTTTTTTCTCCTTTGTAATATAATTTTTGTTATTATATTTAACTTGAACATATATATTTTTTGTTTTTATATACGTTATTACATATACGTTATTTCAGTGCGTTAAGCTTTCGAAAAGTATTTATTCTTCGATGCATATATCGTCATCTTAGATGCCCCCAACTTCGGCAGTCTTCGGTACAGATTCGTATGTGCTAGTCGAGTTACGAGGACCTGACACTGCTCCAGTTACAAGGGCCTGGTATACGCAGACGTCTCCCGTATGTTAGAGGGTGACATCGCTGTGTGGAAGAGAAGGGGAAGGAGTGAACTACCCTACGGTACACGCCACAGCCTCGGGCGAGCGGTCAAAGTCTCACAGAGTCCACCTCAGTCCTCAGTAGTCGGCCCACTGGCGGGGTTGTCTTCGGGCGACCGCGGCGTCTGTGCGTGTGCTAGGCGGTCAAGAGGGGAAGGTGTGTTGAGCTGGAGGGGGGAGGGAAGAGAGGGTTGATACCACCTATCAATAGACAATACAGCCCCCGGACCAGCTGTTGACATTATATATGTGACGAGCGATATCCCGGAGGGGGTGACGGGGGAGGTCTATCTGTCAGGGGCAGCTGATGAGCGTCCGGACCTCGCAGCGACGAAGCGCTCCCGCCGAGGTAATTACGCGGCGCGTATAGTCACGTGCGAAACCAACCACAGGTACAGTCACGGCTGAATCACGGACCGAGAGACTCTGATGTTCGTCTCGAGCGCAAGTCGCCGATATTTACGTACGTGCTGCCGACAGTACTGTCGAAGATACGTGATTGAACGGCGAAATGTTTTGTTTGTCAACGTCTGAATTTACGGGAGACACTTCTTTTTGTTTATCGAGTCCTTATTTTCTTGGTTTGAATGCATATTATAGACCATTCACGATACAATTAGCATTCGGACATTCTTATTTACATATATTTTATCCTATTTGTTTTATTTCCACTGAATGTTAATGTAAACATTGTCACGTATGTTGTTTGTGTTTGTGTTTCCATTTATTGGGTGTCTGAGTGTTCAATTTATCATGAATATCGTAAAATAAAGGCTTATGAAGCAATGATATACCTTTTAACTGTGGTTCAAGACATGTGGTCGCGATTGCCTTGTTAGAAGAATAATTTTTTACGCTTATTGTCACGAAAACGAGATATTGTTCAGAAGTTGAAATTTATGTTCACCGTGAAAAGTTAGGTAGGGAATTCAAAATACGACGGGGCCTGGCGAATGTAAAATATTACAAAATCTTAAATATGTCCCCATTTAGTTCACTCATATAGGTTAAAAATCACCTCTATGTATACACTCTGTCCACATTGGCCAAAGGACACAGCATTGCCGGTGAATTTCCGATAATACATTCATGCATTTGCACCGGGTTTTATTATTTCACAGCTACTTGGAGACTAATTGTAAAGAATCTCCTGCTTCAAAGAAAAGTGCAGCCGCTTACGATCGAACGAATTCAGTCAGTTCACGGAGATTTACTTAGTTTCTGCAGTCCATGCAATGGAATACTTTGAAGATGTGTTAGTTTTTTAAATAAATAGAAGCAAAATGTCTCTGTTGCGCAGTAGCTGACATTATTCACTCCTAATTTTTTTTAAGCAAATGATTGTGTAATTAGATCAAGTGCACTGATGAACACAAAAATGATGATAAATAAAATTAGGTGCACTTTGAAGATAGGTTCTTCGCCGGATGTTGTGACGGGAAGATATGTTTGCAGTGCCATTTATAACGCTGTCTAACAGTGTTAAAAGCACATGAATTAAAAGCTTGTATTAACATGCTTGGCTAAATAAAATTAATCATGTTCGTAATTGTTATTTTAAAGTATTATGATCTAAAACATACTAGTCCTAATCAATCTACACTCGACAATTTTCATATGAGAAGTCGTCGAAAGATTTTGTTACTATCCGCTGATGGTAAATAACGACTTTATGCACGGAGCAGTAACTTGGCCTGCAGGATTTGCGTAGCAGCCATTTAACTATACGGCTATAAGTCGCGTTGTTATAACTTTATTTGTGTGTCAAATCAATCGAATGATCAGTTGTTTTTGTTTTACGAAATGAGGTAGTATTTTCATTGATATGTTAGTCCATAGAAGCCAATTTCGGTACCTTTAAGGGGCTCCAAAATATTCTCTATCTAAATATTGCACAGTCATATAATAGCTGCGTGTAGAAATTATTGACGTAAGCACTGCTTGCCAGGAAAAATTTCAAGCAGCATCACGGGCAGAAAGTGGAGTTTAAAAATACTCGTATTTCAAACTGAAGTCAAAGAATGGTTAACATACCATAAAATGGGTTAACATAGTGACAGCATGCTTGACCTTGTGTCACTCTAAATGTTTTATTTTTATACAGTTTGTATAAGAAATAAGTAATTACACGTAAGTCCTAAATCCGTACATTTAATCCCTTCACAAACAATATTTTTAACTTATCGTCAAAAGACTCCAATATAAACGTTTTAAGTGGCACAAGGTCATTACTTGATGTCAGAGCAGTATAAATATAAAATTCAAAAGTTAACGCCTAACGTCAAAATAAAATCTTACAAATGTGCTCACGTCACCGTGAACAACCTCTTATTGCTGTCCAGTGACGTATAAGACCAACGAAAAAAATTCACCTTGTCAATTACTTTTTTTTTTTTTAAATATACCTATATTTCGTCAGGTAAATCACCAACTCCAGTGGAATCACGAAAGTAAGAATTTAGGTCTAAGGTAGCGGAAAGTTTTCTGTGGGAAAAAAGTTACACATAATTGCGTAATTTTTTGACCATTAAAGCAATATTTTTTTAAATAAATTTAATGTTTGTATACCTATGCAGTGACGCATTGCAAGCTTTTAAATATTTTCGGAAACTGAGCATGAACTTCGGAAGTATAGATAAATGTATGTAAGTATAAGCTCACTGACCTACAACAACTTCAACGACCACACCAGATTGAATAATTTTAGAGAGCGAACACATTGTAAGTGGTAGTTTTCTTTTGGTATCAATGTCGTTTATGTACATGTTGCCCTTACGATGTCCATTGAAAGAGCCATGCAAATTAGCCTAAATAACCAAAATTGTTAACTGAACACACGTAATAATAAAGCTTAATATTGTATCTTAGAGAAATTTTTTTCTAAAATATGTAACAAGAGTTAAAATTAACTATTTGTATTATAAATTATTAATGAATGGAGGCATGTAAAATTCGCGTTATTTTCTGACATCAGTTTAGACTCCAAACGGCTGTAGTCGGTTTAACGCCTGTCGTTGGTCGATACACTCGCGGTGAATGCTTCTGTCCAATAATTAAAATTCCATGGTAGGTTGACCAATCTCCCGTGATATGGCGTGATATGGGCAGGAAATTGAAAAATAAACTTGCACCAAATAAGAAACACGAAATTTGAAGCCCCGTAATAATGAACCATTTGGAAATTGATCAAGATACATTTCTAACAGTTTCTACATACAGTTAAACAGAAGAGTATTGAAACACAGTCATTTGATGCCGTAAGTTAGTTCTACTCTGAACTCATTTTGATGTAACACGAAATAGAAAATAATCGCAAAGATTCAGGTTTGTTACTAGCGAGAGTTTCGACGTATCTGTAGAGTAACAGACCTGAAAAAAAAAAAATCCAGCCTTGGAGTGAGAGCAGATGTTTGGCAAGCGAAAGCTATTCGATGAATTGTTTGAGCGCAGGGGTGTAGGACAGGCGTGCGACGTGTTTCATAGCGTCCAGGCACCTGTAGTATCATACGTTGTCCTTCAACGCCGGGATTTAAACTCGTCGGCGGTGGGGCGTGAGACAGGACGGTGAAGGGCGGGGGGATGAGGAGGTGCAAGTTGTCGGCTGTCGAATTAAGGCGTGCAGCTGTGACGTGACTGGCTGGGCGGCCCATTAAACCGCGCGGGCGAGAGGAGAGTAGTTGGAGGAGGTGATTATTATAATGGGGCGGGCAGGTGGTGACAAAACTCCGCTCGCGGCGGGGCGAACATGATTGCGTTACGACGACGACGCTCTGTCACGTCGCGCCAACTTTGTTACGAGCTTGTTGGTGTTGGCGGAAGAGTGGTGGGGGAGGGGTTTGACAGGTGCCTGGAGCTACCATCTCCACCACCCCCTCCCCTTAGCCCAACAAACACCCTCACTCCGCTCAAAACTACGGTGCCTCGACGTAGAATGTGGAGCTGTGGCACCACGACGCGGTGCAAACACACTTCGGGGTGCGCGTTTTCCCATCCACTTGGCGTTCTGCTATCATCTCTTCCCTCACTGGTTTCTCGTCTTTTGACGCGCAACGCCGTCTTCCAGGTACAACTTCCATCCCGTCCTGGTAAATACACTAAGTGCATTTTCAATAAAATTGCTAGAACTGTGCTTCGTCTTCATGTTAAAGTCGACACCGTAACGTACGTCGATATTGTTGTTGAATGGTGTTCGACAGATCGTGGTTGATGTGTCGAGGTCGACCGTATGTCAAAGTTTATAACTAGGGATAGTGGAAAATCGCATGACTCATTCGCGTCACAGTGGTTTGCAAAACTATGCAGCGGCCTACACCTTGTAAGCTGTGATTGGAGTGTGGTTATGAATTTGTTTAGTGATGAATATAAATGTTGGTATATCGCGATAATCTTTTGTGCCGACATATTCTTGGAAACACTGTAGTTTCTTGCAACATGTGCGATTTGATGTTATACGTCTGACACAACGTAGCTGACTGCAGATAAATAATAAGCATCTAACATTGCAATAGTGGGACTCTTATTGGCTTAGTCAAATAGGGTAACAGCTCCACGTACAAGCGAAAGCCAGTCATCTTTTCATAAGCTGAACGTTCGTTGAACACCAGCAAACAATCAAGTTTTCCCGCGATAACCATCATTACAGACACTGGTAAATCGCGGGAAAAGTTGATTGTTTGGTAGGCTCCGACATGCTACGTATAACACTGAAGGTTTTGCACCTACCTTGGCTATCGATATGGACCCCTGTTCCGGTGTCTTGCGTGCACATCTGCAGTTTTGCTTCGTGGTCAGTGATTGGATATTTTAACTGTCACGAGCCTTGGGATTCAACCGGCAAATCACATACGTGTGGTGTTGCAGGAACATTATTCTAATTAGTTAAGTCACATGAGATACGACACTTCACAGTAACACGCTGCCAATAACCATGAAGCAGAACTGCAGATGTGCACGTAAAGTACTGAAACAAAAATAGGGCAAAATTATTTTCGCGAAAAACAGGGGTCCCTAGCTATCGTTTATATGAAGCACCGTGTCCCTCTTCAACAGACCCAATTAGAACTGTACAGTTTTAACACAGAACGTATGTGATTTTTCAGAAAACTCTTCGCACGTGTCTCGATTGAGATACGACACTTGACTGGAACCTATGTTAAATATTTTCACGATTTTCCAGTGTCTCTAAACATAATTTCTAATGATGAATCCTAAATATTCAGTAGCGGTGCACCAGAGTTATGATAAGCCCAAAGTCAGTTATGAACACACAAATAACTAAAGAAGAACGTCTGATATTAACATGTTATCTTCAAGCCTAGCAAGCAGTCAAATTTACCGCGATAAATTAAGTGTCCATTGAAGTTCATATCAACATCGTCGAGATAACTTTGTCGAGACGCGCATGAGGGATTTCTGTTGAGGTGCAACAGATGTCAGCGACAGTCCTCATTGTTGCATGTTGAAATGTCAGAGAAAAATTACCGTTTATTAGTTTTGGTAACCAACAAACATTGACCCAGAAGGACTAATTAGCGAAACAGTAAGTGTTGTCCGCGAAAGCACAGAGTACAATAATATTTTCTGGAAATACGGCCGCTGTAAACTTCTTTGACAACGCAGCCAAAACATTTATTTGTGGTCACTGGAGCTGTGAGATCCCTCACTGCCTCAAACGTGATGATTTTTTTCTACACAACCCAGGAAAGATACGTGTTATTTTCGAATTTATTCTTTGTTGCGGGTTCTTCAAGCATAATCACAGAACTCTTATAATTGTTATTATTACTAATTAATAAGAAACTAACTCGAGATTCAGTTCACCAGAGTAATCACGAAATTTCACCCGGATTCCAAGTTATGATTCCCGGTTGCTTCTCGAGATGTTGCAATGGTCTGAAATCTTTGTCAACTTACTGATTTGTATATTAGTTGTTCTATAATTTTATTCTTATTATTGTTATTATTATTTTGGGATTTAAGTCAACCACGTACTCTTTACATCTTCTGAGATTATTTCTCTGGCTGTTGTCTGTTGTATTATTTTTGTATTTGAGAGCGCAGTTCTTTTTACAAGCACTATTGCCGAACCAATGGCGAAAATAGCAAAATAACTGAATTCCATTGTTTACTATTGATATGGAAAATTCGGTATATGATTTTGTTTACATTGTTAGAATAAATGTCTTCTCTTTACAGAAAAAATGGTCACCTGCCGGAACTTTCCCTTCAAAGGAGATATATAAATGCCTTCGACATATTACAAAAAGCTATTTCATAGAGATATAGATGTGTTAATTTGGTCAAAATAATTGTAAAGCAAGTTTTCATACCATTTATATAAACTGCACCTAGCCAGTAACACACATTTCTTTAACTTATTAGGTACAATATATTGGTTACGAAACGTATTTCTTAAATGTGTCTCGAATTTTCACATAACAACAAAGCAGACATGAAATCGTCTAACAAAAAATAGTCGAAAAGGAAACAAGCTCACAAACGCAACCGTACCAAAGCGTTTTCTGTATTACTCATATGTAGAGGTACGTCAATTTCGCAAATACATTCCAGGTCAGGTTGAACGCCAAAAATATATACTTCAGAATCACGTGTGTGATTAGCTGGCGGCAGCACGAAACGCATTTGACTACTGCAAGCCAGTAGTAAATAAGAAAATGATTCATAGAGCTATCACTTGTAATGTTGTAAGCCAATGAATAATCGACTGTATCCAGAGCTTGTACAGGACTGAGCAATCTGGGCTACTGCCAGATGAATCCGCGAAATTGACGTATACCACTACTCATATGCTATCAATTTTGTATTTTAACCGTATGTAGAGACTTCGGAGACAATATCTCCGCGGTAAGAATCGGAAATTGGCAAGTGGTTACGTCCAGACAAACGAATATCTGAAAACTTTTTCAAACAATTGAAGCTAGTAACCGTTCTGACCGAAGCTGTCTTCGTGACGTTGTGCGGGCAGAATGCATTTACTATAAACGCGCAAAGTTTTTCTCATGACATAAAATTCAACGGCCGCTTGAGCACATGTTATCATGCGGTTCGAAGCCATTTTCTGTAAGCCGGCCACAAATTCAGAAGGTTGATAAGGCGAAAGTACGTAATAATCTTACCATTTACCACAATCCTGATTCAACCTATGTAGTTCGCTAACTGGTGATCTAGAAAAGAGCAGTAGGAGGCTAAAAGTATTTTCCTTGATGTACCCGGGAGAAAAAGTACGGACGTTCAAGAACAAGTGATAACGAACTCTGTAGTTGGGACAGATAAGCACATATTGAGTATATTACATTAATGAACCAATATTCTCACACCCATTGTTAGGGACAGAACAATGTCGCGTGTTCAATGCCCTGCACGTTAGAATACATTTTCCTGTGAATACCCATACACGTCAATTTGCTACTTGGCTACTTCTCCACTTAGTAGCAAGTTTCACCCGGGAACTGATAGCACGTAACTTCAGCCTTGTTTTCTCTCAAGTTTTGATTGGTTCAGAGTTCTTCAGGGCGATGTGATCAAACCTCAGACGCCAACCAAACATACACGCGTTTGAAATCTGGCTTGTTCTAAAATAAATTCGCGAAATTTTCCAGTCCCTACCCACCGTCAACCCGCTACTAGCAGTGGAATTATGCAGCTACGGGTAGGTAAAGACCAGAAAAATTCAAATGTTCACTGGTTCCTCGATTAGCCTCCAGGAATATCTACGTACTCAAGCTAACAGCCGCAACTCATTGGCTACTTGCTAACACACTCATACCTATAGGGAAAGGCTATAATTTCGCGAGTTCAATGACTTGCACATTGGAATCCACAGTCCTATGCATACTCAAGCCCCGTCTGTTCGCTTATTGTCTTCTGTTCGAGTATGTACCCAAGTAGCATACATCATCTGGCCTGCTTGTGCAAATATAATCGTGATAAAGCACATGTGGCGTACATGATGCAATGAGATAATGGTATATCGCGTAAATGTTTTGTGTCAACATACACTTGCAACACATATGATTGCTTGATGTACGTTTGCCACAACGTAGCCGTCTGCCGACTAACAACAGGCATCAAATATTAGGCTACAAAAGCGGAATTCTAATTAGCTCAGTGAAATAGGGCAACAGCGCCACGTACAAGAGAAAGCCAGTAAGAATCTAATAAGCTGAACGTGTGTTGAAATCCACCAAAGAGTCAAGTCTTCCCGCGATAAACAATCATCTCTAATTATTAGAGACATGCAAAATTCGCGTTATTTTCTGACAGCTGACTAGACTCCAAGTGACTATAGGCTTGTTCTACGTCTCCCGCTGGCTGATATTGTCGTGACTTGCCGCGGAGAATGCTTACACTGTAGAGAGACCAATCTCTGTGAAGAAGTAATACACGTCAATTACAACACATAAAATTTCGTCGCCAATTGAACCGCATATTATGCTCTGTTATGTATAGGAAAGTGAAGTTTAGTCTGCTACCAAATGATAACGCGAATTGTGCATGTCTCTACTAATTATGCATAGAGACACTGGTAAGTCGCGGGAAAAGTTGATTGTTTGCTAGGCTCCGACATGCTATACGTAACACTGAAGGTTTTGCACCTGTATTGGATATCGTTTATACGAAGCACTGTATCCCTCTTCAACAGACCCAATTAGAACTGTACAGTTTTAACACAGACCGTTTGTGATTTGCCAGAAGACTGTTCACATGTGTCACGATTGAGATACGACAGTTGACTGGAATCTATGTTAAATATATTCGCGATTTTCCAGTGTCTCTAATTATGCATAATGGCTGTTATGATGAAGACTACAATTGGGTCACTGTTAAAATGACTGATCATTCCAAATGTGAGACATTATGCAAATCACCCACACGTTAGCCACACGTGTACCACAAACATTCTTATTATACTCATATGCTTATGGGTTACTTCGCAGAATCTTCATTGTGGTTAATATACTCTGATATGTTAGTCATTTTAAACTAAGTTACCTGCATTAAAATTATTTCACATACAAACATGTTGACTGAAGTGGCTCGATCAACGACCATTTCAGTAAGAGTAGACAATCATATTAGCAAACGTTGACAGCATCTGCCAACAGATGTCCAACTGAAAGATGATTGTGTTTGCTACTCGGGTAGCAGCTAATGCACAAATGGCTGGGGCTTGAGATACACAGGACAGTGGATTCTCACATGCAGGCAATTGAAATTGCGAAATATTTCTTTGGCTATTCATACCTAGATACAGGGAAAATTCGCGGATTCACTGACCTGTAAATCAGCTTGTGAGAATGTATACGTACTGAATTAGACCACAGTTGCTCGTTTGCTTCTCGCTAATAGAGCGGTACCACATCGCACTGTGTTTCTGGCTTAGTATTGGCTCGGCACTTTCTAGGAAGTCTCAAATAAGTATAGTTTCAATTACAAGTGTGACACGAACTTGTTTGAATTCTAACTTGTGTCCAAAGGAAAACGCTAATTTTTCCACAAAATAGGGGCTTCGCTATGTTGCTTCTTGATTATTCACTCAACTCTCACCAGGATGTATCGTATTATATCAAGGGCCAATTTATTGTGGAAGTGACGTGAACCTACATTTGCTAGAATTCCAGCTTATAATAAGAAAAAAATTATCCAGGTCTCTACGGGTAAGCAATCACAATAATTAACAGCAATTTACGTTGTCATATTTTTCACTTCGTATAGTTACCAGATATTTTTTTCCTTATATTAAACTTAAATTGTGCCTAAATTTTGCTCCTATGTAATTTTTTATCTCTCATAGTTTTTGCGTAATGGCTCGTAAATGTCAAAATTTGGATGTAACGGTTTCATGTACGCCACTAAAACCAACAGACCTACCAAACTGGAAAAAATTACAGTGAACAGCAGTGTTTCAGGCTACAAGTTGACTTATATAAAAGATATATTTTTAAAATTCTTTAATTTCTCCAATTTTCGTTTAAAATTTAAGCATTTTTATTTAAATACGAAAATATTTTATTTTCTGTTTCCATATATGTCAACATGTAATATAGTCGTTCTCTGATAATTATTTTCAGTTTGATATGTCAGTTGGTTTTCATGTCGTACATAAAACCGTAACATGCAAATTTCGACATTTACAAGGCATTACGCAAAAACTATGAGAGGAAAAAAATGTAATTAGAGTAGAATTTTGTCACATATTACGTCGTAAACAAGAAAAAGATGGCACAAATATAAGCCTAAAAATATGACCAAGAAAATTGCTGTAGACAGTGCGCTTAAGTCTCTACAGGCGAGTGGCGAATCGTGTTCGAGTTAGTTAAAACTGATAGGTATTTGACTTGAATATACGCCATTAGCACAATGACATGCTTGCATGAATAAGCCAGTAATAGTACTTTCCTATTACTGAAGTCCTGTTACTGGATAAATCGTTCCTATCCTCTTGAACGCTACTGGCCAGAAATTATTTATCTATACTACCAGTCTAGTGATTCCACACACAACTCCGGTATGTGTACAGTTACTGCACAACACGGCTTCCATTAGAACGCATCCAGGCTTCTCCGTTGCTCTAGAAATTTCATTTGTCGGCTGTCAAGTCTTTTCCCGTACAACGTGACCTGTTTTGGCATACTTTCCCAACAAGCCTGAACATAGGGATGGTCAAAATTAGCGTTATTTTTGGGCAGTAGACTATTCTGTTTCATTTGTATCTAATTGGTCTGCAATATCAAGGCAAGCCGATGATATTGTTTCTGGCCAGTAATTACGAGTTCCACGATATGCTATCCAACCTTCTGTACAGCCGTCACAAATAAATTTCACCACGCAGAGACACTTGGATAATGCACTCACAGATTGTTGGAGATGATGGTTTATCGCGGAAAAACTTGACTGTTTGAAGGGTTTCAACGTTTGTTCAGCTTATAGAAAGATGACTGGCTTTCGCTTGTACGTAGAACTGTCACCCTTTGACTAAGCCAATAAGAATCCCGCTGTTGTAATATTTGGTGCCTAGTATTGGTTTGCAGACAGCTACGTTGTCTCAGACGCATAACACCCAATCAACATAAGTGAAGTCTAGCGAGACAATCATTATATAACAACGCGAAAATTGTATGCCTCTAACTAATCTATACCCGTCAACTCCAGAAAACTGTACACTACGGCAATCCAAGCCCCACTATTACAATCTATGTAAGCAGCCGTGCAATGCAAACTTGCGTATGCGCCAGTTATAACACCATGTACACAATGTTGCATACTAGTCCCCGGCATATTTCCACTGCCAGTTGCATGTTACGCATCGGCGTAAATATACTTACTTCTTCATGCAGTTTGCTCCATTGGGGATTTTTCACACCCACTATGGTGATAGTTTATCATTTCTTCCGAAACACAATAAATAGAGGCATGGGTATTTCGCGTATTAATCTGGTAGCAGTCTAGACTTCTCAGTCCTATACACACACTGGCCAAAGTCGAATATCAATTTGCTCTTAACCGTACAAGTGGGTAGCCCCGCGAATTATTATATTATTTACTACTGGGTTGCAACCTCCAAAGATGTGTCAAAACAGCTGTCATATAATCCGGACGTTACAGGGATATACAGGTTATTGGCGTTCAACCTGACCTACAATCAATACGCGATATACTCGTGCCTCTAACAATAAAATATACTCAGTGGCGAGGCGTAAGGTGTTCTTGGGCAAGCGGTGATTGACAATGACAATACACAATACTCAGTTGCCTGTATAACCATTAGACTGGTAGAGACAGACACACTCCACAACCAGTAGCTTGTAAGAGGCGAGGTACATGTTCTCAAGTAACACACCTACATGCTCAATGCGTTTAGTAGGATTTTCTACTGCTTTCCTTGGAACACGACCACGCCACACCACTGACTATACGAATTTAGTTATTGTTTTTCTACACTGAGAAAAAAATTTTGTTGATGCAAACAAAATTTGTTTCAATCAACCAAATCATTTGTTTACAGAGGGGCAACGAAATATTTGTTTGCTTGTACCAAATTATTTTGTTTCCTCGATTTGTTTGAGGCAAATAGCTGAATTTTGTTAGCAGTACCAAATATTTAGTTGGTCATAAAAATATTTCATTGGACATATTA
>PNEQ01127173.1:0-15881 GCA_003012365.1 Medauroidea extradentata | reverse complement strand
CGCTGCGCACAGGTCCGTCCACACTGTGTGCAACGTGCGCGTGCAACACCCTTTTGATGTTTCGCGGGTTTACCGACTTTGGATGGAACAGGGTGCGCAGTGCGCCGCGAACCTACTTGCGCGGCTACACGTTGCATGCGCACGTTGCACGAACACGTTGCATTACACGGCGCAGCTCAGATGTGTACGCACCTTAACAAGCCACTGCGCGCGTCTAGTTGAAGCAGTTCTGACGGAAGTCAAGAGATAGCAGCACCACCCACGTTGAACACAATAGGGGCCCATATTAAGCCGGGGCTCATATTTGGCGGGTTTACTCTACTATACATCAAGTATGAAATACCAAATGCATATATTTAACTTTGGAATACAAAATACAAAATCAAGTTCGACAATAATTTTACCTTTAAAATGTATCAATTTGAAATCAGCCGAAGATAACAAACAAGAAACAAACATGAAAACACAACATTATCGTGCGACGGAATTTAAAAGCTAGATTTGTCAGAAATAAGCAAATACAAATGGCAAATATTTATTTCAGAACTGGTAAGAGAACAAATACTTAACAATGAAACTTGCAAAACACATTAAAATATTAAATGAACAACATTAGAAAGTAAGTTTACATTTCCGTCATAAAGTAACGTATTTCACACAAAAAGCATCTACATAAATAGTTTTGTTAATATTTTTTAAAATTGAAACTTACTTTTTGTCGCGCCTTTTATTCTTGAAAAAATAGTGTCATCTGATTTCTCTTAGCCATGCAGACGAAGAAATAATGATTTGGTTCTTGTCGTATCGAATGAATGACTTCAGAAATAGCAGAATATTAACCGATGCATATTACATGTTCAAAACGTTTGGTCTACTAACTGTATCAAATATAAAACCAAAAGTTGGCAAATTTATGTCATTTTTAACTCCTATTATTGAGTAAATGGTTCGGGCACTCAATATAAAGGACTTCACAATATTTTGTCACTTCACACAAAATTACATAAACGACTATAATTGCATGCTGGAAAAAAATTACAATTTTTATCTATTGAAAATTAAGCCCATACAACGTGTTTTCATGTTAACGAATGGTTCAATAACTTTACTGTTGAAGTCTGTTAAATTTGTAATTATATCTTTTTCAATTGACAGCTTGGCCAGTACGTTCATTCGTTCTTGGTTCATTGTGTTTCTTTAAAAGATTTTGATGCGCCTCAAGGCCGAGAAATAGCGTTCAGCTTCAGCAGTCGTTATTGGCATCAAGAATGAACTCTGGAGTAACTTGGTTGTCACTTGAAAACTTTCCTCGATTTTGTTGTATGTTATAAATTAAAACAGTGCTAAGTATCCGAAATATCTCGAAAATCTGGTCTTTCATACAAAACGGAGAGCTCAGTTTTCAATCATTTTAGTTCAAATAATGGAACAATTTTGACTGCAATATACAGTGGATTCTCGGTAAAACTAGTTGCACACGCTGCAAAACTGCTGCTGTCAACTAGTTTTGATGCATCAAAATGTTCTGAAAATACAAATCTGTCTCGCGCATGGGTGATTATCACATCACATACTTCCTTTGCGCTAGCACAACTTGTATATTCGATCCTTGATCGTTAGGAACGCTAACGAGTAGATCATCAAGTCAAGATCTCTCAAAATATGTTCAACACTGTTACGCACGGTTTGTATGACTTGTGCGAAATAGTCAATCCCTTGCTTAATACGCACCGAATCCGGTTTACGAGGCTAGACTAGTTGGAAGAGTATGTCAACGCGAGGCATTATGTTATGAAAAAACGATGAAGCATAATACGGAGCCCGCGCGCTTTCTGAACAGTTTCTATGCTGTGATTCGCCTCCAATATCTCAAAACACTCTATTAGTGATTCTCTGTTTTCGTAGACCTAGTTAACAATTCTGGATTTAAAATTCCATCTTGTGTGAGAAACCTTTAGTATTCGACGTGCCACTGTTTATTCCAAAACTGCCACGCGTTCGTGTGAGTTATAAAAAAGGTAGGTATGCCCTCCAGACAATACAAAAACTCCGACTGTCTTATTTTGTGACGCATATTTACCAACAATGAAGTTCAATTGATGTGCATGACATTGAGTGAACCAAGCGTTACTGAATACTTCCTTATTTTTGCTTGTACGCCATTAATTTTCCCGCTCATAACAGCAGCCACGTCAAAACTTTGAACTGCAACTTTTTCTTTGTTGTCACCAATCAATGAGCACATTTCTTTGAGGATACAGTCTGAAATAACTTCAGAGTCTTGGCATTCAGGATGTTGAAATCACCAAAATCTTTCATGGACTTTGCCGCCATATGCGAATCGCAAAACAAAAACAGTTTTGTGTCTTGTCTGAAATATGAGCTGTATCAACGGCTATGATGTCTACAAATTTCGCTGACTGAATTTGCTGTTTAATTTCTTGCCGGTAAGCTGTTAACATGCAGCCCAAGAAATCGTTTTGGATAATTTTTTATGTACCTTTGAATACGCCGTTGCCTTATACATGATTTTTGATAGCTGAGTTCAAACTCTATACCATATCAATGAGGCCCCTGATATTTTTCGGATTCCGAGTAAGATTAAGGCACGGGGTAGTTTGATTTTTGTGTTTATTCTACTGCATTACTTACGTAAAAATACACCAATATAACACAGCCTTAAAATTAGTTTAATGAAATGGTAGTGCCGAGTTATCCATCAGCAAAGTTCCGATATGTTTGTTTTATTGCGTTCGTATTATTTTTTTTACAATAAATAACACGCCACTTCATTAATTTTAAAAACTAAATAACTCCCCGCACACGCACACCGGCACACGTACGTTCTAATCATAGCGGCCGCAATAAAAAGTGTACTTTATAACGAAATCCATTTCAAGTATGCCACACACGTGCGCACACATATGATACATAAAACTATTATTGTTTTGACTTTGTGGCCGTGATAATCATGTCGCGAACTGGCGAGGCAAGCGGGGCGGCCATATTAGCCGGCCCAAGGGTTGCAAGACCAATGCTACCGGCATCTCTGTGTGTTACCAAATTGAACGTCGCCATATTGCAGCCCGTAACATGTGATGTCCTATACCAAGCTTTTGTTGTTGAAAAAAATATCGTTACCCCTACCCCTGCTAAAGTACACAATTCCCTATCTACACCTGCAATATGTCAGCTTTCAATTTGGCCATGCAACAAAATAACAGCGTTGCAGTCTTGTTCTATTATAACGTCTTTGAGCCAGCCTAACCAACCTGCTGTGACGTAGCCGCTAGCACATGTGCAGAGAAAGCCTCGGCAACACGGGGAAAATATTTGAGAGCTCAGAGACGCTTTGATAGATGTGAAATTCCCAGACTTGCAGTTCTAACCTGTGTGATGGATTGGCTGACGGAGGGGCAGCCGTCCTTCTCACAACAGAAGCACGGGGGGGGGGGGGGGTGTATATGAGATAATAAAACGTAACCAAATTATCTCTGACCACACCAATAATTACGACTAAAGTACCGCGGCATTAAGGAAATTTACGTTAACAGTGAGACGAAAATACTTCAGGTTTAATTGTTGGACACATTTGTGAAATTTTGCTCAGTTCTTAAGGGACCCGCCTCGTTGCCATAAAATCACACTGCAGCGTGTTTGAAGAAAAAGTTTTACACCGAAACTAAAAAAACGTGTGTTCACGCAGTTTCCCTACGAAAAGAACACGCACTTCAGACGACTGCCCTTAAGAACTTTCAAGACAATACACGTATTAGAAATCCCCTTTTAGGGCACGTCAAAATGGGTCAAAACGAGATTTTCAATCTGCTATAGTGGAAAATATACTGGCCGAATACATGTGAAACCACTTAAGGGTAGTGCATTGGACTTTAGTAAAGTGATTTCGTAAATAAAACAATAGGGTCACCACTTACAGTCTCATAGGAAATTTGTTTTTTCGCGAAGACTGCACGCCTTAAGCGTACAGATGACGCACCGTTGTATGGCCCATACGACGTCGCCCTTAGCACCATACCTCACTCATACAAACACATGTGCCACGAGGCGGGCCCCTTAAGCACGTGTGCACGGCCTCACGCACCGCCACTGCTACCAGGTCTGCAGCGATGGAGGGATCGAAAATAATCGCGGAAAAATTTTGTCACAAGATTGTTTCAATGTCTTACATACACATCTGCAGCTCTGTTTTATGGTGAATGACTGGAGGTTTTAACTCTCTGCGCCTTTGTGTTCAACCCGTGTATCAAAGTCGTGTGATTAAATTGATCTGAAGGTGATGGTCTAGCGCACGACACATGCTATTGTGCCCACAGGCAATTATTGAAAATAAATACGTCTACACTGAATATCTCCATAGGAGGTAAGGACAAGCAACAAACAAAAAAAAACACTACTCAAACAAAAACCTTGCAGGACTAACCACAACAACATGATCATAAGAGATGATTGTTTATTGCAGGAAATATCGGCTGCTTGCTAGGTTTGTGTTGCTGACTTTCGTTGCTGGCGTGTGCCAATTTGACTGGGTTAGGGATAACTCTGGTGGGGTACTATTGAATGTCTGTTATTCGTCTGTAAACAGTTAAACCGTGTCATACATCCTTCTTCCAGTCGTACAAAGCTCAGGATGCTAAACTGTTTTGCAAAATATTTCGCACGAAATATTCTCGTGATTTTCCGGTATCTCTAATGATGATACACACGAACGGTATTCCTATATTTCTTATTGGCTCAGTCACATGTGGAGGTGTATTTACGTACACTCTGTAGCATGAGCAAACCTTCTGACACTGTGACTGTGAGTTGAAACTTAGTTAAGTGTTACATCTTCCCGAGGTAAACCACCATATGTATGCATTGGCTCCTGACCGTACAGGCGGGTAGCAGGTGGTGCTGGCTTCCTACGGATTATTTACGTAATTATTACTGGCTTGCAGCCGTCAAAGAAATGTCACTACAGCTGTTGTCCAGTCACGGAAGTGACAGTGACATACACTGTCTTGATGACATAGAATTAATATGCGGAATACGTGTGTCTCTAGTGATACGTAAGGACGTGCTGCATGTCGCTTTGATTTTTCGCAGCGTACTTAACTGCATGCTAATTTGCGATAATTCTTCGTCTCTCATTGGTTGTACGCATCGTGCCTATCGCGTAGAACCCTTCTGGAAAATAATTAAGGCGCCCACTTACTGGATGTGTGTTTGTATGAGTGAGACACGGCGCCAAGGACGACGTTGATCGGCTCATCTGGTGCGGTGTTGCCTCTAGCGCAAGACACTTAAATTGCATGTTTCTAGAGTAGTTACACGTGAATCCTAATAGTAGTTTTTCAGATGTAGCTGTTTGAAAAACCTGTTTTCAGACGTTCTGATGGGTTCCGCCGAAATGATTGTTCTAATTGACGTGATCCGCCATCGTTTGAAGTGTATTTTATTTTTGTATATCGACATAATGAGCACATGTCGAATTATTTTGTAAAAAAACATGTTTTAGAACACACTGCAACACATTTTAAGCGCGTGGTAGGCCGTTAAACGCGCTAAGACAGTATGACAAATTTTCTGTGAACCTTTTATAGTTTAAGGAGGCCGTGCTGGCCGAATGGTCAGACCATTCGCCTCCCTCCAAGGTGATCCGGTTTCGACTCCCGTCGGGGTCGGTCTCCGGATTTTCGTATGTGGAAATCGTACCGGACGATGCCGTTGATCGGCGGGTTTTCTCTGGGATCTCCCGTTTTCCCCGTCCTTTCATTCCGGTGTTGCTCCATACTCACCTCATGTCACCCCTCACCAGCGCCAAAGACCTCGATGTTGGCGCTGACCAAAATCTCTCACTCACTCTCTAGTTTAAGTGACATCACACAGTGATCAGCCGCCAATTAACTCACAGATCGTATTCAGGTTTTCAAGAGCAGCGAGATCTAGACTGTCATCAAATAACGCGACATACTTGTGCCTCTTGATAAGACTGCAGTCTCCACTCGCCGAGTAATATCTGCCTGCAAACGTTCGTGCAATAGTTTCTTCTTCGTTAAGCTTGACTGGGTGGATAAATGCGGTGACGCCACGCTCCACTGCCCGAGCCAAGATAGCTGCGGTTCACAATACCGCGTCGTCAGCTGAACTTAGTGATGCAGGAGAATACTTTAACTGCCAACCTCGCCGGCAAATGGGGCGTACGGCGGAGGACATCACCTTCTCTGCTACTACCGCTCTTGTTCGCTTCTACATCTCCTCCAGTTCTCTTTCCTGCACAGCCGTGTCACAAGTCTATAGTCACCGAGGCACAATACTCTCTTTTTTAGCGCTTACATTTTTATACTTTTAAATAGTATGAGTGTACCCGATAGCCGGCCAGCACATGTGGAATGGACGTCACCGCAGGGGAAAAGGACTGTGGGAAACAAAGCTTGTTTACAAACACGCTGATTTGTTAGTTGGTAATTGCAGAAAGCAAAAATGTTGCGCATTCATAGATATGCACGCAAGGGTAAAAAAATAGTAGTTTCTACTTCATGGTTAAGACGCAAATACATAAAATTAATGTTTACCTGAAAAAGCGGCAAATTCTAAACAAATAATCAATTTTCTTGACGTACATCTCATCCGGGACATGTGAAGCCAAACAGCGAAATGAAGGTTATGTTCGGCTGCGGTATCCATGGAGATAGGAATTGTATCCCACACCTGACTGAAGCTCCGCCTCTTTTAAAGTCGTCCATTCCGGGGGCCGACTCCGCCGGGAGTCGAATCCAGATTGCCTTGTTTGCAAGTGAGTGCTTTAGCCTCTGCGCCAAACGATACGATGTAATGTGACGATATTAGTTGTAAAATGTTCTCGAGATGTTCATTTCGCAATATTCACAGTAACTTTCGTCTTGCAGTGTGGCTGAATTCACGTAATGTTGACAATATCCACTCCTGGAACTGTCATAATTTACTGAAGCAGTGTATTATATCACAGAGGCATACCGCATATCTGAAACGTTTAATTTAATTCTCTATATGGGCTGTGTTTGTGTATGTGTTGGTTGATGACCCGGGTTGGGAAGGCGCACAATATCGATGATGCGCTAATTATACTGCTGACCGGCGTTAGTTATGCAGTACATCTGTACTCGCAAGCCACTTAGCTGGCGTGCTGTACTTTACTATTATTTTACGTTTTTTTTTGTATGGGACTTAGCGGTGACCATATCGTTTTATTTGTGGAATGTGTGATTTTAAGTCCAATGTACGTTTCTGTCTTAGTTATTAGTTTTCTCGCATTTCTCCAAGGTGATCCGGGTTCGATTCCCGGTGGGGTCGGTCCCGGACTTTCGTATGTGGGAATCCTGCCGAACTATGCCGCTGGTCGGCGTGTTTTCTCGGGGATCTCCCGTTTCCTCGCCCCTTCATTATGGCGCTCCTACATATCCACCTCAAGTCACCCCTCACTAGCTCTAAATACCTTGATGTTAAGCGCTAACTCAAATTTCTCACTCATTCCTTAGTTTTCTCATGTTTGTTTTTGTTTTTGTTTGGTTACTGGCTTTGAATATTTATTTATTGTTATTTATTTGTCATCTAGCATAATTATTTATATTCTTCTCCTAGTTTCTGCCAAAGTCAAAATGAGTCACTCTAATTACCTTGTCGACGAGAGGTAGAGGCTATTTTACTATATTGTATAGAAGTAAATTGCTATGTTGGGGAAATCATACACATTTTAGCTTTACTTACAGCCGCTATAATAGAACAGCATTTTTTAAAAAATAAGCATATGTTTTAGAAAATGTAAACAGTACGGCGTATTGTTGCACTTAAATTAAAGGCATCGCCTACAACGTCTTCAGCTGTGTTGTGGTGTGAGGGGTAATAGGTTATTTTAACGAATATATCTACGTGTTCTCAAACAGGGAATGCCATTGTTAATGCACCATGTTCATTAAAAACACTGTTAGAATTAACTAACCGGATGTATGTGAAACTCAAAAACATGCACTGAACTTTGCTACAGACTTTCCAGTATAGGTCTTTCGGAATAAAGTGAGCACTAAAGATTTAACCTTAAAAAAAATCACTAACCGTTACTGCGTATTCAACATTTACAATAGTTACATTATTGTTTGTATGGTTGGTAGCGAATAATTGCATGTAGTTCCGTGTATTTTCTTATTTGAATACAGCATTAGTGAAATAACAACGAATGCAATCGACCTCTCTGTATACCAAATACGTTAAAATATTTATTATGATCTTATTGACACACTTACTGACTGTGTAATTTAACTTGATTAGCGCCACCACAAAGTGATTAAACCGCCCGCTGAATTCAAAATTGTCGTCGATACATTGCCGTAAACGCTCGCGCCACAGATGTAGTACAAAATTCCACCGACAGGTGGCACCAGAGTTAGGTTTTTGCCAACGCCGCTTTGCTCGCTTGAAAGCGAGTTGAGTCATGAGTGTGTCTGTCCGTTGTGTAATAAATATGGTTTTCTGATGAACACGTTCAAAAGTACTACAAGCAACTGTTTATGAATAGCATTGCTAAATTATGTGAAGTCAATAGTAATGTGTAATCTGTTATGTTTTACGATCGCCAGCCTGAGCATATGGAATTAGAAATAGCATTTTTTTCGGCTTCACACATTAAGTAAATACGTTTTTTTTACTGTTTTTTTGTTAATTGCGCCGTCGTTATGGCAGTATGCAGAACGGAACTTGAATTATCGGATTGCGTGTATCGTGTGTGTTTATAGTGGTGATTTTTAATTACAAATTAATATACTACGCATACATTTACGAGATATGTAACGACAACAGTGTGTGTCGTAACCGATTAGAGTAGAAGCAAAGAAACCAGTGTTACAAAACGTTAACTCGCAGGTATTTATAACTAAGATTACTATTGAGTACAGAATATATATATATATATATATACATCGCCCATTCATTTAATTAGTAGATATTATAGATAACATTTATCGGAACAATGTAATGTAAATGTAAACATTGTACAAGCCTATGTAAATAAAAGCACGTAGAAATATTTATCTTTACATGCGGCGGAAAATAAATTAATCCGGGCTTTTTTTGAGTGCTCACTTTATCCAGAACCGCCTATAATAAAATTATATGGTCCCCGCTTAGAGTCCTGGATTGGAAGGAATCGTAAACGTTAGTTCTGTGCTCGGCTCGCTGAGGTGATGGTGGTATTTGATGTGCGCTGCAAGGTCGTCCCAATAGCTACGTCGCTTCTGAGCTTCTAACACGCAAAACCGATCAAGGTAGACGGGTTCGATTCACGGTTCCAGCCCTCCCTGATTTCGGTTTTCTATGGTTTCCTGAAATCACTTCATGTGAATGCTTTTGTTGGCCCATTGACAAAGGCCATGGCTAATTCCTCATCCAGTTCTTGTCATTGCGTAATTTTTTGTGTCGCCATCTCAAATGAGCTCGCTGTATTCAATACACGGGGCCCTCTTTCCTTCATATATGTCTTACAAATACAACTATTCTATGTGACGCGTCGATTGAAGGATACTAAATTACAGATACAGACCTCCACAAGCTACTGCTCGCTCGTTCGACGTCTATAGTAAGCACAATGAGCCGTGTCTTGCAGCAGGGAACATTTTTGGCCAATAATTACAGTTTCCATGCTAGAGTGACTAATCGCATGAACAGCAGTCAAATACCATCAAATGTCCGGTGTGTCATTTATATCGCAGATTGCGTTAAAGCCTGTGGAAGTCCGTGAAGTGTAGTCTGTTCCGAAATACTGATACGAATCTCGCGTATCTCTCTTCATTAAGAAATTTTGCAAACTTTGAAGTTAACGATTTAATATTTAAACAAACACGCGCACACGCACACGTGCGCGCGCGCGCACACACACACACACACACACACACACATTTTTCCACTTTGGCAAAAGTTGGGAAAAGTAAAAAAAAAAAAAAACACACATAATTGCAGTAAATGTTTGTATTAGACCCAAGTGTATTGTGACAGGGTTGGTTTGATATAAGCAAAAATATTCCTAGGATGGTACATTTTAATTTAGGAGGTGTTGTAACACACGGTAACATTCTCTGCCATAATAAAATAAAATGAATTACATTTTCTGACTTTTAATACACAATAGTAATACGAGCCAAATAGATGGTGACACTGCTTTCACAAAACTATTTATTAAGGTAATTAAAATTTGCCAGCAAAGAGAGAAATAAAATATTGCTACCAGTCATTAAAGATAAAAAACTAGGTTCATCCAGCTCGTTTATGTTTTAAATTTGCCATAGTAGCCTATGTTGCAGTGTTTTGAAATTGAAGATTTTAAAAGGTCAGAAGGTAGAGCATTAAACCTTTCTCGTGGGTATAATTTAGTTGAGTAGGTAAAATTTACACCTGCTTTATGTTCATTTAAAAAATATTTATGCACTTATCTTGCAGATCTTCCATGTAGTGTTTGCAAACCTAGGTGGTCCTCTGGTACACCTATATACCTCTTGCTGCAAATAGTTTTGTATTTGACAATTTTACTTAACAATTGTAGGTTTTCACATACTTTAACCATCAGCATTCTTCATCTTGTCATACTATAAGCTATCTCAGAGCATTGTTTAAAACGAAACAAAACTCAGTGCCAATTGCACTTGGAGCGATTTCAAAAACATAAAGTATCCGTAGAGCTTATGGATTTGGATCTAACTGGCTGGCAAGGAATAGCAAATAACAAGATAATTTACCAGAGTTAAATGAAAACAGTCACAATGAAATGATATTAATTTTAAAACAATAAACATTGGTATTACTGAAATTAAGCTGGCAAATCACAAACTTGATTAATAAATAATAACAATACTAATATACAAATATCATGTATTACCTAGGGCAGGACACGTTGCAGTGTTTAAATTTGGATTGTTGACGTTTTGGTGCAGAAATGGTGGATATGTGAAATTTTGGAACAAGAACCTGAATTAAATTATACTTTTGTTTGGGTAAGCACCATTAATATAGTTACGAAAAATATCAAATTAAATGCGTTGTTAAACTGAAATGACTCATTTGTAATTCAACAACGGAACTTACAAATTGTTTAACAAAACCAATTAAATATGACGAACACTAATATGTCGCCGTTATTAATTTTCATTAAGATTTTCCCTAATTTAATCACAATTTACTGTCACTGAAGTACGTTAAATGTCTTGCTGTGCAATGCAAACCTGTTGTTACATATACTCTAAGATCTTTATTCTCGTTCTACATAATACTGCTGCCAATGTCAACTTCACCAGGATCTATAATACTTGGTTCTTGCTGTAGACCACGAAATAAATAGAACTTATAAATAATAAGGGATTTCACATAAAACCTACACTAATATATCCTCAATACAATAATATGTTGTGAGGTGTTCCCAAACATAAATAAAAAAAATTTCAGGCGCTGAAGTTGTTAAATTGTCTTGCATTAGTATCCAAAGCAAGGTGACACTTATATTTGAAGATTTACATATTCGTCCCATATTGTTACTTCTTCAACTTTTTCACCCGCGTCAGTAATACCTGTTTATTGCAGTGTTGTTCGATAGTAAACAAAATTATCAATTGCCTCCCAACCATTACAAAAACAATTTTTTTTAAACAGTGCTCTCACATCTTTCACTTTTTCGGGTTTGACACAAATTTTGTTGGGTAGTACATCGAAGTTTACCAGACTCAAGCGTTCGCATTTCTTTAAGAGTGTTTTAAATTCTGACAAATCTGTCTTGTAGTTTACCTCCCCTCTGATTAGGATTTGTTGTGTGTTATCAGGGCTCTTCACCAAATCAAATCTTTTTGAAGCAGCAGTTTGGAGTGAAGTTGGGCAGGCTTGTTTTATGATTAGCGTTAATGTCCCCTTCTAATCACACAGGTACGTCATCACAAACACTTCTGACTGTACCACACTGTCGGAATATTTCTTCATATACTTCAGGTTAAATGAGTGTGTCCATTTTTTTTCACAATTTTTTCAATGTGGCCAAACACTCAGTCCGGAGGTAGGAACGAGTGACCTACCACAGGAAAGGTAATGTGAACTGATGTCACATTTTCACTTTCGTCACAATATAACGAACCAATGACGGTTATGTTTTTATTCTGTATGGGACAGCAGTCACAAAAGAACTAAATTGTATTGATTTGCTCTAAATTCCAGTTACATAAAATGTGAAACAGAATTGAGGCGATTTCATTTGAGTCTTTTGCTGTCTCTTTCTAGCCAGGAGTAGATGAAAACTGTATCTGTGTTTTGTGGAGCACGTGAAGAACCGACACAAATAGTATACAGTTATATTGCTACAGCTGGCGGCTGAAATAAGCTGACTGAACAGGAACCTTCGGAAGAATAAGATTATTTTCACAGTCAAATGAAAGTTTTAGAACGTCTGGACTATGTATTTTCTGAAGAACATAAAATGTATTGCTTCTCATTTTGTGGGCTGTGTTCTCGACCATGGCTTCATTTTTTGCAAACCAGTTGAGGTAGAAATAAGTGTTCTCAATCAGATGCACTCAGAACATGCATCTGTGACTGGTGTACTGACGCTATAGTTGAACTCATAGTTAAAAGTGTCCCCGAAGAAATTATACTTATTTGGATATTCATCTGGTTCTTTCGTATTGTATTCAAACCACAATTTTGTAACACTGCAATCAGTAGGCAAATATTTTTTTTTTTTCACAGTTTTCTCCCTCGTATAATGTGATTCTACAGCCTCCGGATTTGAAAGAAATTGCAGTACCCTATGCCTCCTACTAGTGTGTTTGTGGCTGTTGACGTCTAAAAATAATTTCCCAATGTTTCGTACTCGGAAGGCGGGTATACCCAATATAGAAAGAAATGTCTGTGAACAAAGTTTTACCATTCCTCTAGATTTTGTTGATACAAACTACTTGTTCATTAACTGCGGTTTCTTCTTGCTGTTTGTAACTATGTTATGTTTGGGTTTTTTCTGGATAGTGAGCTTAAAAATTAAATGATCGTGTGTAACTTTATCACAAATGTTGTAGAAACCGTGATGAAAACGGCGATCATCCTGCATGGTCAGGGAGCTATAACCATACTTTGTTTTCCCTGAAGTGTGTTTATTATATATAATTATTTTCTTTTGCGATATTCCGGTATTCCTAAAGTAAACTTTACCTTCTGTATAAAAATTTTGTTTGACAGTTTTTTTAAAGTTACTTAATAAGAAGTATATAGATTGTAAAAATTTATTTCTCAATATATATTTTACAGTAATACATGTATGTTGTTCATGTATGTAACAGATGTTGACTATGTGAAAGGAAACATTATTGTAAATATTATGCAGCAGGCATTATTTTAAACATTTGTAATTATATGCACTTTTTGATTGCACATTCGTTTCCTTATTTTCCATTTACCAATTCCTGGTTAACAAGTCATTTCCTACAGCTGTTGCCTATTATATAATCACTTATGTTTCAGACATGTACAGTTCATATCATTTGCTTTTCCTTCTAGGAAAATAGTATGTAATGTAATAAATTTTAATTATAGTAAAATAAAAAATAATGCTTATTTCCGTTATAATTACATTTTCCAATGTCTTGCTGTATATATTACGACATTATAAAACAATTAGCAAGGAGCGGATTTGAACCCACGCCCTCGAAATGTGTTCCAAATTAAGACTAGTTTGTTTCATAGCCAACAATGCAAAAATGACGTCCGCGAAGTTTATTGTATTTTCGATGTTATAATGATGATTTATACTGAAATAGTGTGTATACATATATATTACCATATATTTTTCCGAATGGATACACTATTCAGCACATTAAAAGCACAGAATAAAGTGACAAGGCATGGTTTTTATCTAACTCGTTTTCTGTTTGGACTGTCATGGTTTCAAGGCTGGTCTACTTCACGTGGCTGTTTAGTTATAATGATTAAGTGGCATAATTTAATAATCTGTGAAGAAATTTATACGTATCATCCTATTTACCATTTGTAAATAGGCAACCGAGATTTATACAGATTTAGGTATCTTTGGCAATGCAGGCAGTTGTGTAAACTAATGTCTCAAATTACATTAGGCTTGGTTTACATTCCTGTACGCCCCGAGAGATGGTACGATTATGACAAGGAAAAAGTGTCCTTCTGCCACTTCTGATAGAATTGGTTATTCTGTGATTAAACCTTCTTGCGTAACCAATGTATTCTTTTCGCTTGTGTCTCTTACCTTCGAAACTTTGGTCTAAATTCGTACAAATGGTGCGCCATGCTCGTTCCGGCGCCACATTATCACTATTACGATGTTTCAGAGTTCCAAATTGCAAGTACCGCTTCGATAGCCGATATAAAATATGTTCTAACAAATTCGTAATCCACTACGGTGTTTACCTTGTTTTACCTCAACCTCAACGTCTCTCTACAAACACTACTAGCCTGCTCAACTTCTCAGAAGAGGCCGATGGTTGTGACTCTGTCTAAACACGTACATGTCAACCACTGGAAAGTTACTACCGCCATAGACGCCAGACGGCGCTATCGCTAGCTATTGCACGCCACAGGCTAGCCACTAACGCCTGCTTAGGCCACAGCTGTGGCTCCGTCTAGATACACCCATTAAATTCTACAATATCCTATAAGTTGCCCCGTGTAAACCGGCTCTAACCTAATCCGAATTGGCACAGTCAAATGCGAGACGTGTCTGGACAAAGACACCTTGCCAATATCTTTGAAGCAAACCTGCCGATTCGTATGTAAGGAATTGAAACAAAATGTTGTAAAACTGTTTTCGAGACAAACGTGTGACTATAGTTATGAAATGAGAATCAGGGAAAACTTATCAGCCCGAAACTTCCTAATCTTGCAACAAGTGTAGAGTAAAAATCAGTGCTTTTGCTTTCCGGTTACCGAATTTTTGACTCCTACTGTTATATTATTTTCTCGCTGTACAAGGAGGAAAGTTAAATATGAGCCTGCGGCATTATTGACGAGTTTCTGCAGGGGAAACACGAGGTCGTTTTGCTGCAGCTGTTTAAACACAACGGACTCTGGCACCAGTTAAATGGCCGCTGTGGTAGTGAAAGGCCCGGTTTTGTTCCCAATCGTGTTATGCAACCCCTCTTTTGTTATGACTGTATTACAGGCCTGGGTAAACAATGACATGTCAGACATACCTTAGCATAGTCAAGAATATAGGCCATGCGCGGTAAATTAAGTACTCTTTTGTTCTCTTTGTCCGTTTAGTCAACACTAAAAACTGTTTTATGGCATATAATTTTTTTAGTACTAACCGTAGCAAAGTAGCTCTTCCGTATCGAAAATATTTAACTTATTCACTAATGGCAATACAGTTGTTAAGTACTGATTTTTATATCAACGCTAGTTTTACTTAAATAATAATATTTATGTTAAAAATATATACTGTATTTGTTACTAACGAAATGAAATTTTTCTGAAAGAAAACTTTGTAAAGAACTATATAGACCTATATGTTTTTATTCTTTTCTTTACGGTAAACAATATTTCTGTACTGCAAAGCTGAACAACATATATATATTTTTTGCTATAAATTAAACGTTTTTATCGTGCAGGATCGTATGTTAAAACTTAATGAAATTAATGGATGCCACTGTGCGTATGAGTTAAGCAGCGAGCACACTGGATCCGTTCAGTTCCGTTCAGTTCAGTCCAGTCTTCGACTGATAGGTTGCTTTATATGTAAACAGATGGCATGCCACGCACCGCGTCCGTTCAGTTCAGTTCCGCACAACTTCCCCACCTTCCGTTCAGTCGAGCTTGCTCCAACTAGCAAAACAGACTGACGGACGGAAGGTACTCTC
>PNEQ01127172.1:0-15880 GCA_003012365.1 Medauroidea extradentata | reverse complement strand
CATTTGTTCTGTTTCAGTCCAGTTACAAACATTACTAGCTTGTTCGATCTTAATAAAAAATACTCTAATGTTGTCGTCAGCTTTACCACTAAATATAGGTATGGTAGGTAACAATGTGAAATTTCGTACAGGCATTATGTTACTTTGTGACTCATGATCTCCGTTACTCGAATTATGCGGCGAGCGAGCAAACTGTTGTATAAGTTCTGAATTTTCATGCTGAAGAGATTCTAGGCGCGATGCAAGAAGGTTTTTTTAGGCAATGTGCAAGTCAACTTCCTTGCCTTCAATGTTCACAGTAGTCAGTGTTCTCCCTAGCACAAATTTAGATCTGGGTGGTTCACGAGACCAGCTGGGTGCATTGTGGAATAAGCTTGATAGTGTTGATGGGAATACATGTTTCTTAGCCGGGTGGCAGAGAAAACTAGCCGGGTGGGGCGCCCGGCAAAATAGGCCTAGGGAGAACAATGAGAAGCCATGGTAACGAGTACGAAACAGACGAGTAGATAAGACAAAATCACCTTACCTTGAATACAGTATTCAGTCATCTCAATCGTGGCGAGAACTTCCAGTAGACATGAGGATAGGCGGTCAACTATTCCTCTTCAGGCAGCGGTGATGCGCGGCGGCGAACAGCCTTAATCGCGGAGGTGCGCGGCGAGCAAGATAAACAACGTGTTCACATGTCCTTGGTCTGTACACACGGCGGCGCGAAGCTTTCGTGTGGTCGGCATGACGGACGAAACGTGTAGGCAGCAACACGGCGATAGCGGCCTACGAGCAGCACGAAGCACGGGAGAAGGCGAGTGACAGAGGAGAGCGGCGCGCGATAAGCACGGCGTCAGCGACTTGCTTGGCGACAGTCTGTCGACTTGCTACGTTCCAGAGCGGCGTCCTGCACGTCTGTACTACAGTACGAACCTATAACACATCGTTTTTCACCACGTAACATGTCTTTATACACGGACACGGCAAAGTTCATCACGAGTTATGTTCACAGTTCCCATGAACACAATCGCAAACATGACGAAACAATCACGAACGAGACGAGACCATCACGACTCGCGCGGTAATTCACGTGACAAATCATCCCGTATGATCCATCGAATGAATGCTCTATCCCACTTCTGACACCAAAAAACCTTTAGGGGACCGTTTGGAGCAACGATAGAGTATAGACTTGTCAACCACGCGGTCGTGCGGGTTTGTGGTGTCCGTCGCGCTCGGCACTGCATTCGTGGGGGTAGCTAGGTCACCCTAACTACAGTGAAGAACAAAGCGTGTTCGATTCACACCCATTTAATACATCTCACAAGACAAGAGCCCTATCGTGAGTGCCGCCTCTCACGAACACGTCATGACACACTCGTTGCTGGTTACCAACTGTCCCGCCTCCAGGTCTGAAGACACGAAGGGGTGGGGGCAAGGCGGGAGAGACGCTAGGCAAGGGGGCTGACCACACACACAAGCTACTGTTGCCAAGCGCCGACAACCAGCAGATATACTCAGGGACTCATAGACGTACATATACTTGGTTCAACATAGCTAACCCTTACAATCAGCAACATTTTGTGTTCTTAAAGATGCAGTTAAGAGAAAACTGCTGTTTATCGTACCATTTATTGTGGTTATCGTAAACATGAGCAGAGGTTACAGTTACTGAGTTAATCAGAACTAGGAGTCTAAAATTTCCAGAAAAATTGGTGAAACCAAAAAAAATCAGGGGGAAAAATCACTTTTTTTCCTAAAAAATTAAAAAAAAAAAAAAAAAAAAAAATTTCTTTGAAATCATTGTGAAATTATACTAAACCTGTGGTGGCTAAATAAGATATAGAAACTTATACAAGGTAATTAAAATAAGCAGAAAAACTGAGAATTGGCCTGTCTGATTCATTCTGAACGTTTACTTACTAGTGACACGTATGTATGTGGAAAATTGGCAAACTTGAGAACTATACAGTTTTAAGTTAAAGGGAACTACAGAAGCATCATATTACTGTACTTTTAATAATGTTTACTAGTAAACAGGAACACACACATACACACCATCATAAGTCTTAACTGAACACCTGGCAAATAGAAATCTGTGTCATATTTCACATGTAAATTATGTATACCTTCACTGAAAGAAAAATGAATATGAAATTAATAAAATGTTTACAATATGTAACAAATAGAAAAACTCTCTGAAGAAAGGTACTCGCCAGAGGGTAATGAAAGAAGAAGCAAAACGTAGCACATCATTATAGAAATAGAAGCTACGTGCAAAGTTGTAGAATAATAAATAAAACTATCTTCTAGACTAAATGATGACACTACACAATAAAATATGAAATAAAATAAACAGTTTGTGCATTTATGTCCCTACATGTGCCGGATAGCCACAAACACAGCAACACCACGTCATGCCAAATCAACCACTGGTAAACTGGTGCATAGAAAAGGCTGAGGAGGACAGGTAACACAGCGCAAACAATTGTGCAGTGCAGTATCACTAAATCTTACAGCTAGATAGAATGGGCGGCCAGAAAAACTTAGAAATGTTGATGCATCAAGAGTTGCATGTGAACAGACCTACTTAGAAAAGATTAAACCACGTAAACATGCAGTGTACATTCTGTGGTGTGGTCTTCTCTGTTGTTGTTTGTATATGTATATAGATGTTGGAAGTTATGATGTCCCTGTTCGGGCGCCAGACTGTGGTGGGGTCTTCTACTCTGCTTGTTGCTGTGTATCATCTTTGGGTTGTATATGTTTATGTGTCGTTTCTTGGCGCACGGCGACACATGTAACGGGTTTATGTGCTTTTAGTTATTGTTGTTACTGAAAGATGTAGCTTGCAGGATGACGATACAAAAAGAAAAACAAAGAAACACCTATTTGTTTTACGACTATTTATTTTTCTAGCTACGATCAGTGTTCCAATATAAATAGGTGTCCATTGCAAACAACCAAAATAACAAGATTAACCGGTGACGTGACATGAGATAGTTCGCCAAAACAACTATTCCCGAGTGTGTGCCCAAGACAATAGAGTTGCACTGTACTGCGGTTTACAAACTTAGTACTCAATACCTGCTTCACTCAGGAAAATGGCTATACTGTTACATGCTACACCTTGTTACACCTGGAGCTACTGAGAACAAACGAGGGAAAAAAAATGAAACAAAATTATGTCTAACTCGAGTGATTTCGCCCCCGAGGCTTGACTTCCCTGCGCCAGCACTCCCTTACGTCCACCCTGTCCCGCCATGACACCTCGACTGAACAAAACATTCAGCCGGCCCTCATTCCGCGGTCATCTACGAGCTCCGATGTATGACGACTAGCTTTCCAGGGCGGACTTACTTGGCCAAGCAGCGGAGGGATACATCGGGACCCAAGTCGATTGAAAAGCTGGACGATTTACATTTACTATGGGAGAAATGTATATAACGTGGCTACTGATAAATTTGTGAAGCGTTTTCTTCCATCATACCAGCTAAATATTCGTTAAGTTTATTAATTGGGGATGTGCAGCTTCATCAATCTGCCGCGGATTACCACCTTTTCGGAGTTTTGCGCCCTACACTACCACCCCCGTCGTTCGAAAGACGCCCTGCAGAGCCCCCGCATTCCAGCACGTCCCAATACGTGCCTCCAAGCGAGTGAACTCTGACCTGCCTGCCAGATAAATCCATCCTAACACAGGCTAGCTCAGAGCTTATTTGATATTTTAAAAGCCAGCACTTGTCTGTATGTGCTTCCAACCAAGTGAACTTTGACCAGCCTGCCAAATAAATCCCATTCCAGGAGAAGCAAGCTAAGAGGCTACTTGAGATTTAAAAAAAAAATCCACACAAGGTAAAATATAAGAAAAGTTTACTTAGAAAAGTTGCTTGAAATTAAATTATTAGCTTTAGAATGAGTCCAAACACCACATGAATCCGATAAAATTGACACGTAAAATTAAATACTTTTCTCTTGCTTTAACAGTTAAATTTTAAATTTTGAATAAACTTTTAATGTTAATTTCTCTACTAGCATCCCCAATTAATATGTTTGATCCCGCCGTATACATCCTTATACCTGGTTAAGTTGGCCTACTTAATTCGTTCTAAACAACAGAAAAAAAAAATTAATTAAGACAAAAAAAATAAATTTGAAATAACTCTATGATAAGAGGCCAAATAAGTGCTTCGTGCCAGTGCACGTCACAATGCACTAACACTGCAGACAATGCACACTGTAGCAGAAAAAAAGTTGTACTGGGAGTCTGTGACGCCCAAGCCGGCAAACCAAGAAGATGATCGTCAAGGTGCATATTATACAAATTGTGGATTAATGGTCCTACGTGCTAGACGAGAACTTGAGTGCCCCGAAGCAGTGTTTGTTGTGATCCCTGCCGGGACGTCTTCGTGTCCGCTCGACTGTAGTTGGCAATGCTCGTGTGCTCCCTCCTTCCTCCCCTCTCCTTTCCCCTTTGCGCTAGCTGAGTTGGCTGGAGCGTGTGTGCAAGACGGTCAGTCTTCTCCCGGCCCAGTTAGTGGGTAGTTGTGTGGGCTCGCGAGCGCGGCAACACTCCCTGGTATATTCTTGGTAAGTTTTCTTGTTTTGTTTCATGGTTACTACTTTCTATTCTAGTTCGGTTTGATTCTGTTTATTCTTCCATTGAGTTTGATAATCAGGGTTGTGTCGTTGCGAGCGCAATCTTGGCACAAGCGGGATGTGTTTCCCTGCATTAATTTTGTTAATAATGGAGCGCTAGCGTATTAGCTCATGAACTCTTAGGTAATTGTCACTAATTTAACTGAATCTCTTTTAACAGCATATTGGTTATTGTATTTGGGTCATGCCCAGTTTGACATCGTCGCCGTGTCTTTGTACTTGAACTCTGTACCTGATATTGAAAACGTAATACATATTCTGCTATAAAGATCTTGCTCTAACGTCATTAGTAGCTGTTTGAACCTGTTGCTGTTGTATATTAAAGATCATGTTGAGTGTTAACTCATGGGTGGGTGTGTGAAGGCAGTTGTGTGCCTAGGTCAGGGACAACTCGACTAAGATTGGCAGCCTGTGTATACGGTGTCTGCTTAAGAAGCGGGCACAAAGTAAACAATGACTTCAGTTAAGAAATGCAATACATAGCCACTCTAATCCGGCTGAATGAAAAACACTTTACTGCAACCCGGATTGGCTCTACTGGTAACTAAATTGTAAAGGATAAATTAACTGTAATGAGAAGTGAAATTTACTGAATTATCCATAGTAAATAAAATTACTGTATAACAACAAATTACCGTTAGTACAATGTAAACAAGTTATTAGCAATATAAAAAACTGAAGTAAATGAGCCTAAATTGAGGAAAATACAGACAAAACATTTTTATTTGATACAACATAATTTTTAACTTTATGCAACTTTTCTTACAAAATATTTCTCTGACTTTATTTAAACTTAATACACACATGCTACTACTCAGTAAGCTCACTCACTCTTCTTTTATATTGCTTTGTTTATGCTGTGTTAGTTTTTTTTTTTTTTTGTGGAGGCTATTTGATAAATTTTTGACCAATTAAAATCTCTTTAAGGAATCATTTTTCAGATTACATCAAACTCTGTATACATATACAGTAGTTCTAAGTAAAGTTATTTGAGACTACGTATGTATTTTGTTCATGCTGTGTTTCTTTTATAAAATTGATGGGCATTTGAAAACTATTTGATCACACCTGAAATCTGAGGATCCATATTTCAGAATTTCATAAAACTTGTTAGACAAATAGTGCCTTGTATAGAAAAATAACTTTTATGTTTTTTTTTTTTTTCCTTCATGCCATGGTCATATTTACTGAGTGGCAGCCTTAGAATAATTATTTATCTCATTAGCCATCTAAATGAACCATTGATTATAATTTCCTATACTCGTTATACTAGTAGCAACTAATACAGCAACTTCAGTTTTACGTATTTTGTTCATACCTTATTCAGTTTTAAAGAATGGTTGCTCTTTGAATTATATTGGAACAAATTAACTACCTGAGTTATTTTGTAAAGTATCTTCAGTCTTGGTACATATCTACTACTCAGTTAAGTAACATTAATTTAAACTAGTTGGTTCATGTACATAGTTTTTTTTTAACCCATAATGTCAAAGATTTACGTAATGAATACAGTGCATAATTTTTAATACATGTATTGCAAGAATTACTGAATCAATAGAAAACAAAATTAATTTTCATACACTTTACTTTGATTTAACTAGTCTTTATTGACGTAGTCCACCGTCCCGTTCTGATGAACTTTCTGGCTCAGCTGCAGTCTTCTATGGCCCATTTGGTTGAAGTAATGGTTGTTGTATTGTATTTTATCTGCATTTGTACCCTTTACAATTAATTCTTTGTTTCTCAGAAGAGAAGGTTCACATTTGTGATAATGGCAAACCAGGCACACCTCTTATTGAGGGCTCAGAGGAGGAGGATCTGGATAGTGGCTCTGATGAGGAATCCAAGGCTGATGTGAAGCTTTCAAGTCCACGCGTGGCCAAGGTAAAGCCCACAGTGCGAACAGGTGTATCTATTGAGCAAGACCAAGAAGTTCCTAATATTCTAGTCAGGTGAGTACGTACAATAATATTGTTTGTTTTCTTTCAACAGGTGTTCGTAGAAGTGTGTACTCTTTTTTAAGAAGTACTTTTAAAACAGCTGAACAGTCTGAGGGTGTTGTGTGTGATTGCATGTCAAACTAACAGCAGTGTCATTTCATATACTCTCATAATAAAAAATGCTGGTGTGTTGCTTTTATCTAAATATTACATTCAATACTATACATGTAATGCGGGAAGTTTCCATTTTAAAGGGATTTAAAGAAGAAGAAAAAAAAATGGTACACAAAATGTTGCAGTAAGTTTCCATTTACAGTAGAACCGTACTTTAATATTTTTTTGGTTATAAGGTTATTTATATTTTTGGTCCCAAAAACTAATTTATACCAAAAAAATTACCCACTTTTAACTAATTTCTTTCATAATGTATATATTTTTGAGTCTCTAAAAATGTTATAACAGGGTTGTAGTGTATAAGAGTTTTAAAGAAAAAAAATAGGTACCAATATTTTATATTTTTTATTGAAAACGAGGAACATGTGGCAATGATATTCAAATACAGTATACAATATTTACTTAAATAATTTCCACCATTGCATCCTGTCTTGTATTTGAAAACCTGAAAAGGGATTTGAAATTTAATTCATAATGTCAGCACCAGACTTTTACAGTGGGCAGCTAAATTTTTGCCACACCTAGAGTTGAAATAATGAAATTATTGTTGCTGCCCATTGTCAAAAAGGCTGTGACATAGAGTTGTCTTTTTTTCTCTGGCTGCTTTGTGGGGTTAGAGAAGGCGAGGAAAAAGTTAGTGGAAATAGTTATGTATTTGTATGCCAAATATTACGGTAAATGCAATGTAAAAATGGTGGTGTATTAAGTTATACATACAGTACTTTGGAGTTCAAGTTGCATGTCATATTTTTGCGATACCGGTATGCTGTGGTTGGGTCTCTGACAAATTTTAGAGAAAGTTTTTATGATATATTTTCTCATTAGGATAAGTGAAAAGCAAATCAAACTTGTTTGAAATTATTACACTATCCTTTATGATCATCAAAATTATAATGTTGGCACTCAGTTCTTAGATAAAAATTTGGTCAGATATGTACAGATGTTTTGTAAGTACAAATAGGTAATGTAAGTTAAGGTGGACAATGGATAAAAATTACACTTGATAGGGCATTGTACACAAATATTATTCAGCTGCTAATTGTACAGAGCACTGCAGAAGTGGCTTACTTGTAACATTTGACACACCATTCTGAAATCCTAAGAGTCAACAAATTTATAATATTTTGGAAAGTGCGAAAATATAGTAACCATCAGTGATTAGAGATGAAAATAACTGACTTAAAAATGTGCATGCAAATCATACTTGAAAACTTACCACCAGAAAACATACAACACATTATTTTTAAACACAATATTTTTCAAGTGACATGTAAAATTTATGTCAACATTTGCATTTTATCAGCAAATTTTCTTATACCAATTTCATGTTGTAACCATTCAAATGGTAAGGATACTTAAAATGAAATGGCTGAACAACCTGCAATTTTCACAGACTTTTTTTTTTATTTGTACCAGATATTTTTTTCTTATTTTAGACACAAAATGTGACTATTTGGCTGTTATGGAATTTTTTATCTCTCATAGTTTTCCCGTAATGGCTTGTTGAAATCATATTTTGCATATTTCCGTTTTAAGGACTACACTAAAACCAACTGATACACCAAACTCAAAAAAATCACAGTGGATAAAGACATTGCATGCTACAATGTCATGCTCATAAAAATAAAGAATAAAAATTATTTGTATTAAAAAATATTTCCTTGAATTTTTTAAATTTTTATATTCAGTTGCAGCATTTTTTTAAAAATACAAATCATTTTTATTTTTTATTTTTATGAGCATGACATTGTAGCCTGCAATGTCTTTATCCACTGAGATTTATTTGAGTTTGGTGTAACATGTTTTACTTGAAAAATTTCAAATTAAAATTGTGTATAAAGTTGTAAAGTGTTTACTTTGAGCACGGTACAAATGCTCGAACACTAGCATCAATATCACACTTAAATCCATTTTCATATATCCTTTTTACATGTACAACAGAATTCACAGTAAGGCTTCATTCAGCTTGCAAGAAATAGTAACTTCCTTAAAATAACATAACAAGAATGCCAACTCTACATGTAAAAGCATATGATCTCAAATGTGTATGACTTCATATTTTTATGTCCAGCAGTTTGTACTATAGTTTTTGTTGATGCCTTGTAATTTCATTATTTGTAATTTCACCATTTGTAATTTCACCATTCACGTGAGTTGCACCTGTATTTGGTCACGTATTTTCAGCTTTGTTTGTGGTTGACAGTGTAGGGAAGTGTACATAGGTAGTTGCATGTTAAGTATTTTTATTGTACAGTCAGCAAAATGTGTATAAAATGCAAAGAAATGCTACAAGTTTGCTTATCTGTGTATGTAATTGCATAATACACTTTTTGTTAATTTCAACTAGGCCTTAGGAGTGAGAACTGGTTAGGTAGTACTAGGCAATTCAAAGGTCCCAGCAAAATGTTCAGTCAAATTGTCTCAGAGTGCAGCACTCTCGTAGCTTTTATGGTGCTGTCAATCAACTAGGATTATGTCTACTACTGTGTCTGGCCTGGCAGAGCTGAGCCTGCTGGGCACACTTGTAAAAGGTTTAAGGGAAGGGGATGGGGCCAGAGGACTGCGAATAAGTTATTGACACTGCCTCTTATTACCTGCAAGTTGGCGGAGACTCAAGACTGTGCAGCATGCACCTCTTCCTTATCTTCGTTACCTGGTGATCCAGCGAATTGTACATTGTTCCAAATTCTGTTTAGATGAATTTTCGTTAGCATTTGTTTGGCACATTCGAAAATTGTCCAAAGAGGAACATAGAAATCCTCGAATTTATAAAAAGGGCTTTTATTTTATAACTTACTTCATTTACTGGGTAAAACTTTGTTTCCATGAAACTATGACTAACATATGCGTATCCGAGATAATACTATATAGCATGCCTCAGTTTTCCATACATGCAAAAAATCTAGCATTGATTTAATTGATAAACATCTGATTGGGTGTTATGTAAAAATAGTTGGTGGTCGTCTGAAGTGAATACACCAGTATGTACGGTAATTGTTATGATAGAAATATTTTTTTGTACATAAAGTGTTCCTTCTATAGTTTTTAAAATTAAGTGGGGAGAAATAAAAATACTGAAGTACATTTTATTTTAGTCGTTACGTAATTAAATTAAAGTGCATAAATGTAAGTACTACTCTAAACTTGGGAATTCCTATACTGTACATATCATTCAACAACCAAATTAAATTTAAAATTAATCTTAAATTGTGTTCTGAAAAATACTTAACATGATTAAAATTATATATTAGTTACATATTTTAGTTGTTACACTAATTGCGTGCCTAAAAAAATTTGATTACTTTTTTTTTTATAAAGAAAGCTGAGTAATACAGGAAATCATGTGATTCAGTAATAATTATAAAGTTATCAAAGCAGTGATAAATAACTGGTGGGAATAAAGCAGTGAGCAATTTGACTTACATTATAAAAATTAATATCAATGAAACTCGTTCATTAAACTTTAACAATGTATTTTATCACTTCATTTTCATAATCATTGTCTTGCAACGTAAGATAATTATGAAAAGGATGCCTCTCTAAGAGAAATATGATTTATACAGATTTTACTTATATGAATAAATAAGTATGCTAAAAATATATTCTAATGATGAGTTTTTAAAGCATTTACAGTGCATTTAACTGAATAATTAAAATCTGAAGGTATACAATTTTTGGCAAGGAAGGTACAGATCTAACAAAAATCAAACATTTGCTATGCTTAGTTCTTACACGCACATACCTTGTGTATTTGTTTTTTACGAAAGTTTACCAATTTATTAGGTTTAAAATGCATTCATGATTATATTTTCCTTATTTCAATTTACTCCAAATGTCAGTACTGTATATAAGTAATATATTTTTGAAAAGTTTCCATTGCTTATTATTAGCCTGCGAAAAATAAATACTGTAACTGGTTCGTTTAATTTATTTATAGTGTGGCCAAACCTCTCTCCCAATCCCAAGCACATTTTTCTTTACTGGTACGATACGTAATTTTGTATACATATGGTTGAGAAGTTGTGTTAGCGGACACAGGCCATGGACGGGATGTATTGTAAAATCTAAAAGAAATCACACTGTACATAAACTTCGTCCCTTGGCGTTTGTCAGGCCAGGCCAAGGTACCTGCTACCCAAGGTGACACATCACAAACATGTTTTGATATCTTTAATGGGAGCATCATTGATGGAATTTTTGGGAACTCTGCATCAGAAGTAGATTCAGTGTTGTCCACGTGTCCTTATTTAAATTACCGGTAATTATCAAGCAACTTTGGCGTGTGCAGTGATGGAACTTTACTAAAGCACAAAAGGTTATTTTCATATGTAGTGCAGGTATCTAACTTATATATGTATTTACAATAAGGGTCTCAAAAATTGACAAATCAATGTAATTATGAAACAAAATGTTAATTATTCAAGTTAATTACAGGCGGAAATACATAAAATTTTACAGATACATTATACATTACTGTACAAAAATGCTGTCACAGTTTCAATATAAAATTCTGTAAATTTTTTTCTGCTACTCACTCTTATTTATGACCTTTATGAAAATTAAAAACACTGATTTTGGTGTTAAAGCTAATGTTCCGTCCATAAGGAAGTCAGGTTTTAAGGGGGAGGGGGGTTGGAACCCTCCCCTCCCACTCATCATCACCTCCCACCCGAAAGTGTTTGAAACTTTTTTTAGTTGAGAACATTGTTAAAAAATGCCGACCTCACTGTCAGTAGCCCTATATAAGACTTGGTACTTTTGCTTTCGTTTACTCTGTATGTTACAAAAACCATGTTAAATTTGTTGACTTTTGGATCTCTGTTTAGAAATTATCTGGCAGTTTTATTCATATTTTTCTTGTTGCTTGAAAAGTTAATATTATCCTATACTACAGTATCTCTAAATGTTATCTTGGTTTAGTGACTTAATTTTTCAAATGACAAATGCCTGAAATCAGAGTTTTAGTTATGAACCTGAAGGCTTTAATAGATACTACTGAGAGCCTGTACCCATGCACGTAAAGCTGGTGTCAGAGTCACTATTGTTTGTCATGTTTGTCTATCTTTTGCCCATACATCCGTCATGAGACTGATTTATGTTTATTCCATCTGTCCTTTCACTTTATAGCAACTTTATCCTTCGAAGGTTGGGTAAATGAATCATCACTTTCTATTGATATTTGTGTGATGAATGTTCAAGGAAATGGTCAATACTAACCTTTGAAGTAAAATGCATCACATATGTGATGTTTATTTCACTGCTGTAATTAACAAACTGAAATCTGAAAATTATTGTAACATTTTCTGAAAGTATGTTTCAAAGTAATGTCAGAGAAAGATTTAGTGTACAGTTCTCGCAAAATATATATTTATGTACAGTAGTTTATTATGCAGTGCTACTGGAATGGACCTTAAACATTTAGCTTTAAAACGTGTTCACAAAATAGGAAGCATCCACATCAGCAACTACAGACCAATATCCCTCTTATGTACATTTTCAAAAGCACAGTATTAAAAAAATTTTACTCAAGTATTTATTGTTCCATACACAAAATATGCTTTTTCGCTATTAACATGGATTCACTCCCTTCTGATCGAATTTTCATGCCCCATATATCATGAAGTCTTCTCAGGCCTTCAAGTTGACGCTATTTACTTTGATTCATCCGAAGCTTTCGAAACAGTAAATCACCAAATTCTGATCAAACAATTTGTAGCCATAGGTTTTATTTCCAGTTGTGTTAAAAAATTTCCCATTTATTTATCCAAAAGACATTTTTTAGTTAAAGTAAAAGATAAAACATCATTTAAATTTCTAGTTAACTCAGGAGTCCCTCAAGACAGTTCACTTTCTCCTCTTTTGTTCATAATATTCATTGATGACATAACTGAATATATCAGTCTCTCAAACAAAACCTTATTTGCAAATGACTTGAGAATATCCCTCAAGATCTCATCCCTAACTGACTGTACACTTTTACAAGAAGACATTAACTTCATTAATGCCTGGTACACATTAAACAAAATGAAGATTAATGTAAATAAAATGTATTCTGTTACCTTCACTAGGAAAAGAAACAGTATTAATTACACTTACAAACTGGTCAACCCAATCATAAGACTATGTGAATGTGTCAGAGACCTCTGCTCTGCTTCCTTCTAGATCATAACTTATATTTCCACCATCATGTAGAATATCTTAGAATCTCAGCAGCACAAGTGTTAGATCTAATTTAATTTTTCACTTATTCTGCCTCAAGCTCTGACTCAACCATCAGCACATATCTTTCTTTAGTTCATACCAAATTTAAATATTGTTCCATTATATGGAATGACCTCACTCCTACTGATACTGATATATTGGAAAAGAAACAAGACTGTATCAGACGATACATTATTGACAAGTTCAACATTGATATACCTTACCCTTTACTCCTGTACAAGGAAGAAGAAATATGCTAGAGACACTTTTTCTGCATAAAATCTCAACCAGCAAAACTCACTCTCCCAAATTCCTAAATAATATTGGTTTAAAAGTTACTGCAATAGGTCAACATCCCTTCAATATTTCATCTTCACTTATTAAAACGAACATGCTAGATTACAACACAGTGTTACTAAAATTACTTACACCCATCAGGGCCGTATAGCCGCCAGACTTTGGCCTTAGAGGGGGCTGTCCTGAACCTGGTATTATTATACAACACCGATCCCTCCAATGAAGTGGGGATCCAGGAGGTTCTTCCCCGGGAAAATAAGGATTTTCAAGTTGCAAAATGGTACTATTTAAGCAGTCCATGCTTTTTAAGCAGTTTCCATTAGGTAAGAAGGATCTGGACCCCATGGATCCTCCTCCCCTCTCTGGCTCCGTCTCTGCACCCATTTAACTAAAACCTATCTTAGAGTCATTTTTCTCCATGTAAACTTCATACTCTTTCAGCTGCTTATTTGTTATTTAGAGATTTTAATGGGTAGTTGTTAAGATGTTTGTACGATCGAGCGATGCTTTCAAATACTGTATTCACCTTCATCTACTTGCTGTTGTTTGTTTAGTTATTTGCTTATTGTTGCGTCTTTGTATAGTGGGTTGTTTGTTTCTTCTACTTTGTTATTAATATTGTTGTTTGTATTTATGTTATTTGCACCGTGTTTCTCTGCCATGGCTTTGATAGCTGTTCAAGGGCACTATAAATATTTTAAAAAATATTAGCAGATAGAATTTAGCATATAAAGAAAAGGCCATTTAATTAGTTTTATTGTGGTAGTGCTAACAATCTTTGCACAGTTTTTTGTTATAAATTACATAACATGTCATGAAAAAATGTGAGTTTTTTGAGTGGTAGCAGTGAGATTTTAATGGCTGGAACATTGAATGTGGTTCAGTGAGAAATATTGTTATTTGTGAGACAAAATTGGAGATCTATGAGAGACATATGAATGGACAATTGCTGATGCCATGGTCAGTTGTGAATCCAATTCTTGAATCATTATCCTGACAACTTTGTACTAGAGAAGAAAAAAGCAGGTTTTTGTTGAATTTTGAATATTTGTATTCAGTGGAATTTACAAATTCTGGATATCGTATATTAAAAAGTAGGAAGAATTTGAAGGAAATTGATTGGAACTGAATATTTTTCATATTTTCATTAAACTTTTAATTATATTTATGTTTTTTACTTACACTGTGTGATAATATGCTGCTCTTTTAATAAATAGTCTTAGGTATACTGACTAATAGTTGTAATTTCCTTAAAATTAGAGCTTTCAAGAGTGTTATGTAACTATAGTACTCTCTTGGTCGAACAACTCTCAAAGGACTGAAAAAATCATCCTTAAATTAAAGGAGTTTTTAAGCTGAATGATAAAAGTATATCGGGACTTTAGATGGGACCAAAAAATACAGTTGTTAAAGTGAAAGAATCGTTAAACTGGAAGACCTTAAACTGAGAGATCACTGTATAATGAATTAAGCATGTGTATTGTGAGAACTTAAAACCATAGTGTAAAAGGTTAAAATGTGTTTATTTATTACATACATACACACATATAATATGCATACCTATACATGCCTCGCTTCGTTTTTGACAATGATCATTGGTAAGATTAAAACAGAAAGAATTGTGCACAAGTACTCACAGGATGGTATTCGCAGATAGAAATACACTCACATAGGACAAACACATTTCTCCGCGGACGCCCGGTCACGTTTCGCAGACTACATCTGCTTCATCAGGTGAGTGGAGGCACACTGAAGTCTATTGTCCAGCGGTGGTTTGTAATCAGTACACCTAGCGGCCAGAGGGCAAACTAAGGTGCTGCGGGAAGTTTGAAAGGTGGGTTTGTTATCTGAGGTTTGAGATTGTTATTGTAGTCTGTTACAGTGAATTCCTTCGCTGAATACATGTAAAGGCCCTGGCTGATGTACAGGTTCTAGCCGATTAGCAGGCGTGGGCTGATTTACTGACAATGGTCAATTCCCTTCCCTTATTTCCTTGTACTAAGGCCATAAGGCTGTTATAACTTGGCTGAGGTAACAAAACGTTTTGTCAGAATGTGACTGGCCATGAGTGGGAGAGAGGGCGGGGGAGGGTAAAACTGAGTGACCATTTAGAGCTGAGCAGCTATGACGAGTACAGTCTGTACTGTATGAAAATAAACAAGGCCAATCTTTGCTGGTGGTAGTAAATAAACGTTATTTGAAGGAGCACCATTATACTAGTAAACAGATGTTTCAGGTGAGCGCTAGTGTAAGTGTTAGTTAATAAGAGGAAATGTTATTTCATTTTTAATGAAGAAAAGATTTCTCTGAAATGTATGTATCTAATTGAAAATGTGACAAAGCGAGCAGCTGCTGAAATAGGAAATTTTACTTAACAGAAATGTATGCAGACCCGTGAAAAAATAGAAAATATCACATTACATTGTTGCACCGGGGTCTCAACAATTACGTTCCTACCTAAGCTGCCACCCCTGGTGCGGTCGAGCCCTTCCTGCGCTCGTCCTGCTTGGCTAACCATTGTTGCCTGCTAGCCATTGTTGACACCGCCTCGGTGGGTAGTGCCCGGGGTACGACAATGAGGTGGACCGCTAGGTCTATTTCAATAAGTTCACTTGGCCACC
>PNEQ01127171.1:0-15881 GCA_003012365.1 Medauroidea extradentata | reverse complement strand
ATCTTTAAGTGTTTTCGTATCGCTTTTAGCAGTAGATTTTGTAATATAGCACTGCGAAAAGGCCGTTCTTAGCCATTTTGGAGAGCTCAGAAACAGTACTTCCAATTCGCTTTGTGTTGAGAGAGTAGCCTACTTCATAATTCTTCCCTGAAATGTGTTTTCTTTTCGTAGATAGACACATTGAGAGTACGTAGGTAGTTTTGCAAATAAAGGCTTATTTCTAACTCACTGCAGCGCAGTTCGACGGCCAAGTAGGCGGGTACCTTAACAAACACTATCTTTGTAGAATCAGCACACAGTTCTAACACAGTATGTCTAGTGACCAAGGCTTAAAATACTCCCTGACATTTCCAGGTTTTCCGGCATAAATTTTAATTGAAAAAAAAAAATGGAAGCAACAAAAATTACTGGAAAAAATGTTAAAATAAACTGCAGTAAGTGTGCATTTAACTCTAGTTTACTCACAACTAAATCGTCCGCTTTGCAGATAAACTTTGATTTTCACGACAACCGTAAATACCTAGGAAATTCGAACTATCAATCTAAATCTTCATTGAACGTAAAAATCCAACTCGGCCAGTAAACTCAGCATATCATCGATTTTTTAAAAATGTATTTTAAATGTGAACATTTCTTTATGCAACTTCCATAAACTTCAACTCTTGTTAATGCCAAGCTACAAACTTATTCTATCAACTGTATAAGAGCCGTGGCATGAAACACCCATTAATGGTTGAGAAGTAAAAACACGCTATAGCCTAAGTATGTAACTTACCGCTATTAACTGTCAGTGGTTTTTTGATTATTATTGGTATTGTCCTCTTTGATTAGTTTTGAAAATTTGATACTACCTAACCAAAAAAAAACCACAAAATGTGTGTGTCAATATTGTTATAATGTCCTCTTAATTTGTACATGCCATACATTACTATAATAAATATTTTATGATACCTTGGAAATTTAAGGCTGAGGTATGTCAGTTTCGACATAACTATGTGACAAGAAGTTTGGGAACATTTTGGCCCTTTCTGAAATAACCATTGGTTCAGATGTTACTTTGTTGCAAGCTCATATTTTCAAAAATTTGAATGGAGAGTTAGTATTATACTGCTTTATTTTCAAGGCAGTTTCTTGTAATCTCGAATAAAACAAAGCAAAAGTAAAATAAAGCAAAACTGACAAAATTATCTAACATTTGGTAAGTAATTATGGAATGTTAGTAATTTCCAGAACATTCACAACTTTCCCTGATAATTCCCAGACAACTGAATTTCCCTGACTTTTCCAGATTTTACACGTTTTCCAGGTTACTAGACACCTTGTTAACAGTTCTTTCAGGGTGGCCACTCATCAGTGACATGAAATTACAGGTTATTTATAGTTTTTCAGGATTATTTACCAAATTTCCAGATTACATTAACAAACATTCATGTAATTTAAATGTTTCCTGTGTTCTTTTCATTACTTACTGTTGTTAGCTGTAATCACGACAAATAAACATGTTCTTCGCGAGGTTGAAAAATAATTTAGAATGACAGTAACAGGTATACTAGCACATCCGAGAATTAGTTTAGTAACATACTAAACAAGTTTTATGAGTAGGGACCCCTGATTTTCGCGAAAAGAATTTTTCCCAAGTTTGTTTCGATGTCTTACGTACACATCTGCCGTTCCGTTGATCTCCATGGTTAGCGACTGAATGTTTCGACTATCACAAGTCTTGTTGTTCTACCAGCAATTCACTGACGTGTTGTTCTTGCAGTCACCTTAATGTGATTGGCTCAGTCAAATGAAAAACGACTGTTTACAAAGATACGCTGCCAATAACCTTGAAGCCTAACTGCAAATATGCACACAAGGCACTGAAACAAACTGGAGAAAAATTATTTTCGCGAAAATCATGAGTCCCTATTTATGAGCCCATTTGAAAAATGTGTAGTTCAAAAAATTTTTATAATGACTTAAAAAATTTATTTAATTGACAAGGTTTTTCCATTTCGAGATTTTTATGACTTGGGGGGGGGGGGGCACCCTGTTTATTAATGAAGTTGATAACTAAGGTAAATATTAATTTGGTGTCTATTACGTATATTTTCAGACTAGTTCGTCTGCTGGATGTAAGAAAAGAATAGGAGCCACGAAAACTATCGACAGTTTTTTTGGGACCCCTAAGCCTAAGAAATCATCTGGTCCATCGGTCCTACCATCAGAATTGGATACAATATCGAAATGCTCGGTTGAAGATGCTGAAGCTACTAACAATCTAAAGCTATTAGATGCATCTACAAATCCTTTTATTGCATCTAGTAGTCTCGAAGTTGAAAGAACCGGTTCTGACTACTGCCCAACCTCAAATCCTGTTCCTGGTGGAAGTTTTCCTGAATATATTTGCAGTACATCTGTACGTACATATAGGGAGCAAAGTAGATGCTGGCAGTATTTTTGGGCCCCTAAGCCTAAGAAATCATCTGGTCCATCGGTCCTACCATCAGAATTGGATACAATATCGAAATGCTCGGTTGACGATGCTGAAGCTACTAACACTCTAAAGCTATTAGATGCATCTACAAAGCCTTTTATTGCATCTAGTAGTCTCGAAGTTGAAAGAACCGGTTCTGACTACTGCCCAACCTCAAATCCTGTTCCTGGTGGAAGTTTTCCTGAATATATTTGCAGTACATCTGTACATACAGGGAGCAAAGTAGATGCTGGCAATATTGTTGGGCCCCTAAGCCTAAGAAATCATCTGGTCCATCGGTCCTACCATCAGAATTGGATACAATATCGAAATGCTCGGTTGAAGATGCTGAAGCTACTAACACTCTAAAGCTATTAGATGCATCTACAAAGCCTTTTATTGCATCTAGTAGTCTCGAAGTTGAAAGCACCGGTTCTGACTACTGCCCAACCTCAAATCCTGTTCCTGGTGGAAGTTTTCCTGAATATATTTGCAGTACATCTGTACATACAGGGAGCAAAGTAGATGCTGGCAGTATTTTTGGGCCCCCTAAGCCTAAGAAATCATCTGGTCCATCGGTCCTACCATCAGAATTGGATACAATCTCGAAATGCTCGGTTGACGATGCTGAAGCTTCTAACACTCTAAAGCTATTAGATGCATCCACAAAGCCTTTTATTTCATCTAGTAATCTCGAAGTTGAAAGAACCGGTTCTGACTACTGTCCAACCTTAAATCCTGTTCCTGGTGGAAGTTTTCCTGAATCTATTTGTATTACGTCTGTACATACAGGGAGAAAAGTAGATGCTGGCATGGTAAACTATGACATTGGTAATTGCGTCGGTCTTAAAATTGATGACTTTACCAAAAGACAACACCTACTTAATCATTGGACACCTCCCAAAAAATTATAGTTTTCCTTCCTCGGAACACAACAAAATGGGCAAACAAGAGAGAAGATACGCAGGGCATAAACACCTCGACAACAATCCCTGGCTTGTATTTTCTGATGTCCGAAAAGATTATTACTGCAAATTTTGTTCTTTGTTTACAACAGGCAATGTAGGTGGCTTCCGTAAAACTGTTCCGCTAAAAACCCTGGTGACTCAGCCTCTTAAGAACTTTGCCAAAATCTTAGGAAAGGACGGTTTTCTGGAGTACCACAAAAGAAATGAATACCACATTTTGGCTGTTGAATCTGGAAATAAATTCCTTCAGTGTGTAGAAGATCCTGATAAAATGTGGCAAATCAGATCAACAGTCACCGTCTCAAACAAATTGAAGAAAACCGTCGCAGATTAGTACCTATAATTGACACCATTAACTTTCTTGGAAGGCAAAATATTGCATTCAGAGGTCATCGCGATGACGGTTTACTAACCGAGAGTACTACCGAAAATGAAGGTAATTCCCACGCCCTTCTTCGATATCGTATTCAGTGTGGTGACAACGAACTTAAAAACCATCTACATACAGCATCTTCTAGAGCAACTTTCATCAGCAAAACCACACAGAATGAGTTGATTGGGTGTTGTGGGGAAGAGATTATTTCCTAAATTATCAAACGTGTGCAGGATTCCAAATTTTATAGCATCATGTTCGACGAAACTACTGATGCTTCACACGACTCCCAGTTAACACTTGTTTTGAGGTATGTACACAAAGGTTCAGTGCACGAAGATTTTTTTACAATTTATAAATGTTCGACAATTTGTGAACAGTGAGGACGAAGATGAAGTACATGAACCAACTGTAAGTGGCAAAGATATTGGGCAAGTAGTACTATCTGCTCTAAAGCATCACTGTCTTGACCTAAGCCATTGTGTTGGCATATCTACAGATGGATGCAGTGTTATGGTGTCAGAAATTCGTGGTGCTGTCGCTGAAGTCAGGCGTAAACCTGTGAATGCTGTTCACTGTCCATGCCACAACCATGCTCTTAATTTGGCCATGTCAAAATCTTCCAGTGTCCAAGCAGTTAGAAATACTATTGCAACAATGAAAGCGATAATTTCGTTCTTCACTGCATCGTCAAAACGCTCCGCTTTACTAAAGACGGTTTTATGTCACCAACTCTCTGGACTATGAGAAACTCGTTGGATCGAGAGACACGATGGTGTTTTGCTGTTCAGAACATCTTTTCTGAAAGTAGCTCAGGCTTTAGAGTGTGTCACATCTTGGAAAGATGCTGAAAGTTCTGCAAAGGCAAAGAAATTTTTGAATGCACTTTGTGAGAGTGAATTTATTGTCACAGTCATCTGCTTATCTGATGTTTTGGGAGACACTCTTCCTTTGAGTAGACTATATCAGAAGACTCGCATAGACCTTAAGCTTGCCCAAGATATTCTGGCAGATACACTTTCTGTCCTAAAAACAAAACGTACACAGTGCGAAGAGCAGTTTGCTCAACTTTTCGACGAAGCTTATGGTCTTGCTCAGGAGCTTGGTGTAGATTTAACGATACCTCGACTTGTGAAAAGGCAAACACACAGACAAAACTACCCATCAACGAACCCTGTTGAATACTTCCGAAGAGGCATATTCATCCCCCATTCTGGAGTACATTATCGAAGATTTAAAACATCGGTTTTCGGAAGAAACTCAACAGCTTCACAACCTGTCAGCCTTGTTACCAACTTCCTTTTCTAGTCAAGTTGATTACAAAAAGATTTCTTCAAAGTATGGCTCTCTCCTTGGAGCAAATGGGCTAGAATATGTGGAAAGACAACTTATTGCCGAGGTTCGATCGTGGGAAGCGAAGTGGTCCCGCGAGAAAGAGAGCAACAATGCCATACCCTCCACAGCTCTCGATGTTCTTGCTTCATGTGACGAAGAGCTGTATCGAGGCATTTATATTCTCCTGAAATCTTAGTCACCTTACCTGTAAGTGTCGCTACGGCAGAGAGGACATTTTCGACATTGAGGAGACTAAAGACGTGGTTGAGATCTACCACAACGGAAGACAGACTGACCGGACTTGCGTTATTGCATATTCATTATGGCTGTGAGATAGATAAATAAAGAGTCATTGATCGCTTTGCAAGCAAGAGAACGCGCAGAATGGACTTCATTTTATGATAGAGAAAAGTGTGTTGTTTTGCAACTTCTAATAATGCACAAACATTATATAAATAAGACTATTTAAGTTCAGTTAATACTACAATGTTTTGGGCATGTGTACTGATTATCACTTTTTATTTCAGATTTTTTCCTAACTACATCATTTAACGAAACTATTTTTTCTCGAAAACATAATCTACTATATCAGCAGTGTACTAAACATGGTAAGCAAAACTACTAAAATAACACCATTTTATTAATAAAAATCCAAATTTTTCCGGGCGAGGGCCCCCGGACCCCCCTCCCCTTTTAAATACTTTTAAAATATACATTCGCCCCCCCCCCCTAACACCAAATGCTAGATCCGCCCCTGCTTGTAATGAGCAGCATGTAGAAATGTGTATGGTTTCAGTCCTGAAGCCTACACAGGTTGTAAACGAGACAAGTAGTAATTTATTCATTTTTAAGCAATCAGCTTTCCGGGGCACTCTGAAGACTTATGTAGCACCTGATGCGTCAGACAAAGCAAATTATATTTGCTAGTTTCTAACCAAAATGAAACAAAAATTAAATTGTCAACTTACAGAAGAACTGGAAAACCATGGTTTGTTAAAATATAATTTATAGTTAGACTGTGACTACACTAAATCAGAACCCCATGAAGACGAATTCTGTAGAGAAGCATTTAAGACATCAAATGTGCCTTTATACGATACACAGCAGACCGAAAAAACTGCTATACAAAACATTTATCAAGGGGAAGAAGAAATGATTGCAAAGGGTTCGGGCTGGACGCTTCAGTGTGTCAATCATTTAGAGCTGCGATCAAATGTTTTCTGTCCAATTACCAAATCGCATGAAGTGAACATAAATGTAATTAAATATATGTATTATTCTGCAAATTAATTATTTACTGTTTGTAATACAGTATGTTTTATTTATAGAGTGTAAAACCTACATGTTTAAACCAGTAAGTTCAAATAGTTTGCATTTCTATATCTGATATGTCATCCTGTCCCGACAAATGCCGTTAATTTTCAACCTATGCATGAATAATCTATCTAACAGTATATATAACTATTATTATTATTTTAGGGGTTCAAAAGGATAAGATATCTTCACGCTGTTCATGTGGAATGAACTGTGGATTGTATGGAGTGAATTGTGGAATTTTATGGAGTGAATTTTGGATTGTATGGATTGAATTGTGGATTATGTGCAGTGAATTGTGGATTATGTGGAGCTAATTGTGGAGCATGTGGAGCTAATTGTGGAGCATGCTGAGCTAATTGTTGAGCGTGTGGAGCTAATTGTGGATAATGCGGAGCTAATTGTGGAGCATACGGAGCTAATTGTGGAGCGTGTGGAGCTAATTGTGGATTGTACGGATTTGATTGAGGAGCATGAGGAGGCGTATGAGGAGCTTGAGGTGGAACTAATTGTGGAGGTGCCTGTGGTGCTAATAGTGGTGCTAATTGCAGTGATAATTGCGGTGCTAAGTGCAGTGTCTGTGGTGCTACATGCGACCCTCAACATGTTATGCCTACAACATCGTTCAGTGCCTGAACTGCTTAGGGAGATATTGTGTGCCGCAGCTTCGCCATTAGCCTACTACTAACATTGTTTCTCAAAAATAATATATTTGATTTTTTTCTGAAATTACATTCAGCTGTCAAAAAAGTGCAATTTTTCGTGGAGTAGACTACAGCATACGTCTTTTGACGTTGCAAGCTTGGATTCACATTACTCGTACTGGTACTTAAAAATATATAAAATTACATCAGCTTGAGTTATTGCGATTTTAACTTTTAGACAACAGGCCTGAAACTCACTGGCCATAATACAATCTGTGTGCATTATAATAATACACAATGTGTAAATGTGTAACGGACCTAAGTTCAAGTGATACTATATACAGACATGGTGTTTTAATATAGGAGCGCACGAGGGTTTATTGAGTTCTCGCAGTCTTAAGGGAAAAGATGCAAGCACAACAATACAGAGCACGTATCCACAACATCAAACAGGAAACAAAACATGAACTCTCGAAATGTCGAACACTATACGAAACCGTCTTCCTGAAAACGCTGTATGTGGTTGTTTCGTGGTTCGAATCGTCAACAAGCTTTGCTGTTTTGCCTGAGTGTCACGCATCCATCTGCGCTGTGCGACGTTGTCTTTAACCAGCTAAATCGATAATATGTTGTGTCATCTTCACACTTCCCAAAAGTGCAAATAAAAAACCACGAGTATTACTACCAAATCGTTGATTTGAGTTAAATATAGATTGAGAACGCACATATCACTTGGTGATAATACACGACTTCCACTTATCTTTACTATACCGACTGAAGGGTTTTTTTTTTTTTTTTTTTTTTTTTAAATAGAAGGGAGGAAGAAATGTCTCGTATACGTGGTTTGAGTCCCGCAGAAATAAACACGTCGTGAACGTTTATTTCTTACGTTACTGTATATGACGTCACAGTTTCCTCCTTCCAAGGCGATTCGGATTTTCGCATGTGAGAATCGTGCCGAACGATACCGCTGGTCGGCGAGTTTTTTCGGCAATCTCCCTTTTCCCCCGCCCCCTCATTCCGGCGCTACACCATACCCACCTCATGTCACCCCCACTAGCTCTGAACACCTCGATGTTAAGTGCTGACTAAAGGCTCTCACTCACTCCTTTCCTTACCAAAAAATATTTAGTTAAAAAAATTATGATTATTTTGGCGGTTTTATGTCAGCGTTTGGCAATATTTACTTAACTTAATACATTACGTCTTTAAGTCAACTTTTCAGCATAGTGCTCAGTTTTAGTAACACAGCTAAATGCAGTTCACGTTTCGTAAAATAATTAAACGATTGATTGCTTTTTATTTGTGTACGTTGTTTACCCAGTTCATTTTAATTGAAATGCGTAGAAATCATTTACTGTAACTGTACGTTTTTGGGCAACACCGCCAGAAATGAACAGCGAAGTTTCAATCTTCTAATGTTGTTTCAAGAAACAGTTGGGCCTTTCACTTGAATTAAGATGCCATAATTTATTTAATGTTTGCTAGTGTTGTTTCCGATTTATTTATGTACTTTTGGCTCTGATAGGACTTATAATATGACTTATAGGAAAGTTTAAATACAACGTTGACATCCAAGCAGAAAGGTCTAATTTTTAAATCAACTTTTTGCAATGCCTCAAGTTACATTTGACGGAGTCAAGCAGAAAGGAACCAATCCATATAGCAATTTATTTTGAAAAAATAATACTGAGAAGATAATATCAGGAATATACCATAGAAAGAGAATAATAATGAAGTAAAAATACCTGAAAAAAATAATTGCACTATTGGTTGGTTCTCTTCTGTTTAAACTCAATTATTGAAACTACTAAATTAGTATTATATTTGAACGGTTTAACTTGCCATACTCGCTAACGAATCCAAACATTTTAAATCCCGAGCACGAGGCGCTCAGAACTGCGTGTGCTTGTGCATGGAACATGACGTCGACGGAACTATAGCCTGTTTACAATAAAGTGAGCACTCCTTAAAATTGGATGGCGTTATGCACCAATTTCAAGTTCGGTGTAAAATATTTTTCAGCTTTGAAACGGCCTTACAAAACGTATTTTACTCCTATATCCTGTAGTTATGGAATTGGTTTTATAGAACCAATATGCAGTTTGTATAACTGCTTGATATCCGAAAAACTTACAGCATGTTGAGCTGGTAGCCTAACTTAAAATTGGCGCATTGTCTCTTGATGCATAACACCGTCCAATTGTTCTTTCAGTCGGTTTTCAATTATCTTTACTATTTTTAATGTGAAAACTTCCACGAAACTAAAAACCAGTGTAAATGTTTCATCACTATTGAAATTTAACATCTTAGGTCCCAATAAAATACTATTTTCAGTTATTATAAATGTTGGAGAGTGGTCAGTTAAACGTGAACAGCCTATACTGATCTACACCGTGCATTCTCTCCGGTGTATGGCATCCACCTAAGATTTAAATAATCGCACCACTACTGACAAATTGCAATGATGTCGCTGCTGATATTATCGATCCACAATTATATAGAAAGAAAGGAAATGCCACTTCTTGGATAAACTACCTGCCACGAATTCCCAAAGTTGTTTTAGTGACTTCCAGAAAAGTGTTGTCAGCAGTTTAACGTTGGAATAATTTTTCTATAAACGGTTTAAAGAGTTACCTCTTAAAGAAGAAAGTTGCATGGTTCATGGTTTCCAACCATGAGAATGCTGAACTGTTATTCTTTAAAAAAATTTCTCTTATTCCACTATCCCCTTTCTACCCTGATAAAAAGCGTCAATTTAGAGGAACCCTTCAGAAATATCTGTTGTTAAGTGGCTGCAAGAAGAATTGTCAACATGAGGACCACAATCCACATTTCGGTGATTCTTCAACCATGTTCTTTAAAGATATGGTGGTTACAAAATAAATTCCTCCTCCAGTTCATACTTAAATTTTTTTGTAAAATTTACAAAGATTCCCTTTGTAAAATTATTTATTTGAAAAGTTAAAGGTAAAGTTTGCAATACAATCAAGAATTATTTGTACTTATACCAACAGTTCCTGCTCTGATTTTTTTTTTGTAAAAATACAAGGCGTTTCTTTTTATTTTCTCATACTTTTGTAAATGTACAAACATGTAAAATTATTTGTTTATAAAGTTACAAAAACTTTCTTTAAAAAACATAGGAAACATTTTTAGTCTACCAAAATCACAGTTTCGCAGAAATTACACATATACACAAAATCACACATTTTGTAGCGCATTTTTCTGTAATAAAGTGAATTTTCATAATGAGCGAATGCTTTAAAAATAAAAAGTAAGATTATCACAGAATTTACTGGGAAGGGATGTCTGCTCGAATTCGCGCGCCTCATTGAATTTTTTTGCTGTCCTGGGCGCAAGGTTCGTTTGAGATGGAGGGCTTAGATAAATAAATTAATTAATCAAATTAATGTTCTTAATTCATTACAATTTCTGTAAACACTCTACATCAAGTATAGAACGCTCGCGATTCGCCCTTTTTCAAATATATACTTACATATATATACAGGTAATCTCCCTAAAAGCCTTATTTATTACTCTAGTGTATATTTAATAATGTCTCTCTCTCTCGCTCTCTCGCTCTCAAATCAGTCCTCCGACCACATAAGTTTCTATCTAGAAATGTCTCACATTGCACAGTTACAGTTCAACCTGTTCGTCCACTCTCGCCCTTACACACACAACTCGATGAGTGTTACCGCCGTCCACACCTCTGTAGCCCCTCCTAGATCTTGTGGTCCCGCCTCGTCCCTCGCTGCCAAGTTCGTTGCGAACACTCACCAGCTAAACTCCGCAATCACTCCGTCTACGCTAGCGGTGGGCCGGTATTTGTAGTCGCTCGCGACGACGCTCTGAATATTCTCATAGCTCGCCGACCATGCTGGTCGATGTAAGCTGAACATTCTAGGTGTTTCGGTAATGTTCATTTACGTCCGAGCTGAATGCTTGTCCCGGATGACTGACAAGTACACGCCCATTCAGAATGTCTGTGACGTCAGCCAGGCCCGAGTGGCTTGCATCGCTAGGGGTGGAATGGTGAGGGGAGGAGGAGGGGCGCAGTCCGCCGCCTCGGAGCCGGGGCTGTAGGTAGCGAGCAGGAGAGGAGGAGGTGCCATGGCTCGTCAGGTCACTCAGCCCAATGCCTTCGAAAGTGCTGACTCGTTACAGTATGATAATTTTATGTATATTGATTCCTCGAAACAAATCAGACGAATAGAATTGCAACAGTCTACAGAAAACTGTTCTAACTAACATGTTTTTTGGACACATCAGGCAAGACATGGGTGCGTCGTTGCGATGTGTGCAGACAATGAAGGCAATAGCATCGAGCCTTTATTACGTTTTTGGGATCTCTCTGGCGGTTTTTGATAAAATAAAAGTGTAATAATCCTTATTCATGTGCTCGTGTCTAAATGTAATTTCAGCTAAATTGTTAAATGTACACCCTACATTATTTTCCACAAGAAATATTCTCACTAAGTTTGTCAATATATTTCACACTCATCCTGTATAGTAGTTCAAATTCAAGTTGTGCAGCGCTTCTGAATTTCGCTCGCTTTTCTATATCACAGTGTTTCCACTTGCCATGTGATGAAATCTACCTGTAGGTGAGCACATGAGCCGTTTGCATTTTACCGTTACACATGTGAACGAGGACCGAAATTGAGTGCTAGCTCTGTTTTAAGCCGTAAATGGCACTCCGTCTACTTATTGGTTTTTTATTTGAACTAAACACGTTATCTTTCGTATCATAATTAAAATCTATACCAAGTACTGTAAGTTATAGAAAATCCTGCTACCAGTGACATTATGAAATATTAAAATTATAGCTTTCGTTTCCTGTTCACATAGTTTTTTTTCTGGCAAATACGCTCTTGGCTAAGTTCAAACAACAGATTTTTTCTTACAAATTATTTTGATTTTTTACAGAGTATATAAAGAAGCATTCTAATACAAAATGCATTACTTACCCACTAAACTCGTATAATACTTGGACATCAGAACATAAAAATTCTTGTCCCATTTTGTGAATGGATTTTTCTAGTCAAAATAACTAGGTTTTTTTTATCCAAGTTTTCAAGCAACTTCGGCATAATTTCTATTTCTCTTATTTAGTTCATTATTTCCTCAATCACTCAAAGGCTTGGTTTATAACGCACTAGACTACTTTCTCTCCCTTCCCCACCCCATCTCTCCTTATTTCTCTTATCTCTCGCACATACATCTCTCTCTCTCTCTCTCTCTCTCTCTCTCTCTCTCTCTCTCTCACCTACAAAGTTTTAATGATAGGGATTGTTTCGGAAGTCAATTTTACACGACTTTACATTGTTGCTGTCGTTTGTTTCTGAATGTTGATAGCGGTAGTCTCGTTAACTGAGACGTAGTTGTCTGTTTCCAGCATTTATCGCTCCAATATCCTTATTCAAGTTTTAAAATGTTTTCGTAGTGCGTTCATTAATCATTTTATGCTCCTTTCCGTAAACATTTTAAAAGATACGTTAAATTGTTGAATAATGTAAATCACTGCATGTAGTTTTCTGAATATAAAAAAAAAAAAAAATGTGCATATTTCATAGAGAATATATCGTTTTGTAGGATCATGGTTCGTAACTTGTAATGCAACAAAGGTTCTCCAGGAAGTGCGAAGAGCCAAGGTCGACACAATACGCGAATCACGCCTCACTCTAACCTCTAGGCGCAAGTCTTCTCGCCGACAACTTTCATCTATGAGACATTCAGTGGTAACCCACCATTTTATGTCGTAATATTTTTTGATAAAAGTGTGTCGTGCTCGCCCATACCTTTTTAAATATTCTGAACCAAGATTATCATGCCTAAATGTGCTGCAAAACACCTATTTTCGCAATTGTCTGTCGCGAGATAAAATATAGAATATTGGAGGACCTGAAAAGGGTATAGACGATGGTCACGTTCTTTAAATACTATTTCTAAGTAGACATCATTCACATATGTTGAGTAGTTTTCTAATAAACACGTGTCTGCTGAATCTCTGCACAGTGACTTGGGCAGGCAGACAACTTAAGGTGGCTGCCTCCCTCACGCTTCAAATGTATTGCAGTGTGTTCGTAAACAGGTTTTTTTCTTCTACGAAACAATTCCACGTGTGCCCATTGTGCCAACGTACTAAAAGAAAACACACACCAGATAAGGTCGAAACCTCAATGTTATGTCACTATGATAATTAAAAACATGTTTCTAAGCCCTCCAACATGGCTAGAAACGGCCTGTTCAGAGTGCTGTACTTCAAAATGTACTAACCGTATGTATGTTAAACGGTTGGGCGGGAATCTTGCACGCTATTTCAGAGCTTGGCTCCTTGAGGCGATGTGGCATTTGATGCGCGTTTCAAGGTCGTCCTTATGTCTCCGTCATTTCCTAGCCTCTAACGCGCAGGTAGGCAGGGAGGGGGTGTTGGACAATTTTAATGTATTTTCAGTTTTTGAGCTGTAACATTTAATCAAAATGTTCTATAAAATTTTTCTCTTCGACAAAGCATACGAAATATTCTTGGTAAACAGCTTGACATAAATAACAATGGAATCTCCCATAAATTTATCATGCAGAATCAGTGCTAGAGAATTATAGGTTAACTTTCAAGAAATCTCTGGCAACGATTATGCATGACAGTTGACAGATTAACAAATTATTTAATTATTATTTACATCGAGCGGTTTACCAAACATATCCCATGCTTTGTCGAAGAGAACCTTTTGATAGTACAATTTGAATAAATGTTACAGCTCAAAAACTGAAAATACAATAGAATTGTCTAACACTCCTCCTTAAGGCTGACTACTGACCACCGACCAATGGCGTTACCGCCTCTATGAGCCGGGCGCTCAGTAAGTCCTGTGCTTTCTGCTTGTCGGCGACTCGCCTTAACTAACGTTAAAGAATCAAAAAATATTTAAATACTTTTTGTAATATGGCATACATTTCTCAGGGATATGAATAAAGTCATCGAAGATAAGACTTTGTGGAGATGAGTAAACATGCTCAGTGTATCAGTCAGCCGTGATAACAGACGAGGCAATGTATGCAAGTAAGAAGACAGGCCCGGGACTGCGGAAGTGCCGGACTCTCTCTATCAGTCGCTATCGTGATGGACATCTGACTATCGCGGGACGTGTATTCCGCCTGCAGTGTGTCTCGCTCAGTCATCCTCGTCGCCGGCTCCGAGTAGCTGCTTCACGTTTACGGAAGACTCTCGCCGATACAACACCCATTCCGAGGTAAGCTCACACCCGTGAGTAACGATTCCATCATTTAAACATAGTCTCTCCGACCTTCAGGGTCAATACCGTACAGATTTTAGGACAAAGCCTATCAAAATTATTTATTGGGGGGGGGGGGAGATTGTAACGGATGTTCTGATTCAAAGTGTCGGAAAAGGTTGCAGCCGTATAGTGCAATTTGCAATGCCAAATATCAAAATCAATGGCACTGTTGCCAGAGACGGATCTAGGCTTTCTTACGCTCGGGACAAGAATTGTGATTTGCCAAACCCCTATTTTTTCCCCCACTTCCTTTCCTTCCTTCATTTTCTATCAGTCCAATCAACCCAACAGAAATAAACGTATCTTGAATACGTTGTTTTGCGCTAGCGTAAATAACAGTTTAAAATTTTAATAGAAACACACAAATTCTGTACTTATCAATTACCATTAGCAGTGTTTTAAGTGTGCATTCTAATGGAATGAGTGAGGTGGAAAAGGAAAACATACCACATTTTACAGAAAATTAATTAAGATAGTCATTTGTACTTGTAGCTTCATCAACGGAGATAAAGAAACATGATTTCTTTCACACTATAGGGCTTTGTGGTTTGAAAAAAGTTGTAAAAGGTAGTAATTTCCATTTTAACCTCAGCGTTATGGCATGATTGGATATTTGCCACGTGAGCCGCTGCAGTAGTATTTCTTTTGTTAGTGTAATATATTGTATTGTGAATGTACAACAGTACCATTGTACATGTTTGATTAGTATAGTTAGGTATGTGGCATAGAATGTTTTTTTTACGTGAAAAGTGGCCTCTAGCTTTCGCCCACGGCCAATAACTACAATCAATATACGAAACGAGTCAATAATTAGAACCAATATCCATTAACAGAAAACACTACAAACTCTAGAAACATCCAGGACATCACAAACACGTAATGTGCCGAATTCCCGACACAGGATCCAAAAAACAGAACCGTCCACGACGGCGGCTACTGAAGAACTTGTGGCATAGAATATACTAGTTAAAACACTTGTATTATGAAAACAAGTCTGTAAATTTTAGTTTTATCGAAAATCCAAATACACTCAACTCATTAAGATCAAAAAAGGAAAATATTCCTTCAACTTCGAATGCAAATAAATTTGTGTACATAAAAAATTACGATTTTCAGTAATGTTAAATTTTCTTAAGTCCTAACAAACCAATGTTTAACCGTAAAGGCCCTGCCACAATTGGCGTTGGTGTTGGTGGTTGGAGTTGGTGGTTGGTGTTGGTGACACTTGAAGTACAGGAAAGCATATGTGACATGGCACAACAGGCGGTAGACGGTAGGTAGTTGATGGATGATGTTGGTGGTTGGTCCCAAAATCATTTAACTCGCAGTTGGTGGTTGGTGTTGGCGGTTGGTGTTGGTGGTTGGTGTTGGTGCGAGTTCAAAATATTGAACTTTATACCACCAACCGGCCAATCAGAGAGTGTGTTGCCACCAACTAGCGAATCCGAGTGTGTGTTGCTGTGTACTGCTACTGACCAATCAGGAAGT